>LZPO01109071.1:0-17974 GCA_001675575.1 Neotoma lepida
AGAGAGAGAGAAAGAGAGAGAGAGAGCGCAGACCCTACAACATTGTACAACCTCTGCTGTGGATGGCTGGGTGTTTTCATTATGTGCTCATTTATCCCTTGACCCATGCATGAAAAACAAATTAAGACACAAAGTAAAACATTTTAATTGTCCTGGGTAAATAACTGACCCCCAAATAGCTGCAAACCCTGGTAAATGAGTTATCTATTTCCAAAGAGCCCAGGGCAGAGCCCTGCTTGAGTCCATGGAAATCTACCTGCAATAAAATCCAGATCAGACCCTGACCAGCCTGAACCAGTGGCTCATCCTGCTTAACATTTCCTTTAGTAGAGTCACAAAGAACAAGTTAGTTACTCTTTAAGCAAATGGGTTCTTAATGATGCCATTGCAGCCCAATGAATAAAGCATTAGCCCTGTAGCCAAGATGCCCCAGGACTTACAGACACAGCAGCTCACCCCTCTCCAATCCTCTGCCCTGGGCCAGAGGCCTAGCTTTCTCCTCCTCTAAACTCCCACAGATACCTAGCTTTCTGTTTTCTAAAAGACCACCTATGGCCCTTGCTCTGATGAGTAACAAGTGCATTTGCTAGAAGGTTCTAGTCTGACAAGGAGCCCTCTGAGGAAATGCGATAAGGCCCTGGTGCTGGCGGTTGTGTTCAGCAAGACTCACATGGAGGCANCTAGGAGAGAGGAAGGCCTGTGGGGCTTGAACACAGTCAGGCTTCTGAGGCTGGACAGGTGTGGNGGTGCACACAAAAGTGCTTCTAGACTCTAGGAGTGCATATGATTCAGAAATTAGAAAGACTGTCCAGGAGCTGGAGCTGGAGCTCAGTGCTTGCCTCAAGTGCACAAAACTCTGGGCTCAATCCTGAGCCCTGGCACCATGTAAAACTGGTATGGTGGTGAAGCCTGGAGTCCCATCATTCAAGAGGAGGAGGCAGCGGGACCAGAAGTGCAAGGTCATTCCTTGGCCACATATTGAATAACGCTCAAGGGAGAGNTCTGAGATTGAGGTAGGGTTAAGGTCACTGCCACACTTTTCTGCTACAGTTCTAACAGGTCTGCCCTTTCTATCTTGTCTAGGTTTCCATAAAGGGTGCAGATGCACTATCCTCCACCCTTATCTTCTCTGAATCCACAGAGGAGACATTTGCCCTTTAAGAAGCTAAANATACGGTTTCCTTAATCACTGTCAAGTGACCTTCTTTATATGAAGAGGCAATAGGGAAGGGCGGGGAGGGAGGTTTAAGTGGCAAGAGAGTTAGGAAGGTGAGGCAGAGGAGGGGATGGGGTATGGATAACTGATGCTAAGGGTGCTTAGTACAAATATAGTTTTAAAAGAAGTTTGATGGAGGCACCTTACACAGGAGGATAATGCTCCTTCCTGAGCACAAATTATTTAACCAATATCCCAGTATCACATGTGGGATACCTTCCTAAAATTGGCCAGGGTCATACCAAAGATCCTCAAGATAAGATAATAGAGGCTATTGCTACTGCTTTTGGTTGACTGGCAGAACTTGAAAATAAGACCCTGTTGCTGTAGGTACCACATACGTTGGTTACAGGATATGGAGAAATCAAGTTGAAACTGACTTGGAAGCTTCCTCTCTGCTGGCTAGCTTTTACAGTGCTGGAAGGTGTAATGCAGGCTGCCTGGGGGAGAAAAGTCCATTAGCAATCGTCTTCCCCAGCTGTGAACTCTGCCAGCTAGCATAACAAGCAGTCTGGGAAGATAGGCCCATTGGTGCAATTGACTGGGGACAATCGATTGTTTTCTGATTGAAGTTAAGTTAAGGCCCACTCCACAAGAGAAAGGCATGCCCAGTACTGTAAACCTGGGCAACAATCTGTGGCCATGGAGGTCACAGGCCCCTGGAAAGAACCTACTACTATTAATTTGCTAACTGGGCCTAATATCAAACTGTCTTGTGAACCTCCCTTTCCCATTAATTAGTGTGTCTCTCAGTCCCCATCAGAGAACTTCTATGTGGAGTAGGCAGCAGTCCATGTAGAGACTCACAACTGTTCAATGTACAGAGATAAGTAACTACTTGACCTCAAGTGGGATACCTGTATCATATCTCCCCACCAAAGGCTCGGGGAATACTGAAGAGTGGCAAGATTGTAAAAGGCAGAGGCTGGGCAGGACATTATAGGACCAAGGGACTCCTAAGTCACTGTAGCTGCAGTTGCTTGCATAAAACCTACAGATCCAACATTTCAGCCTGAGGCTCCACCCCTCCCTCAGGGACAGCTGACAGTTAATGGTGGCTGCTAGAAGGGGTGTGACTTTGTTCAGTGGTACAGTCGCTGTTAATTTGCCGTGCTTCAGTAAAAACATCCCACCCGTGCTCATGTGGGAGCCCTATTTAACCTCAGTGAGCGACACACACAAAACAGACGTGAGTAGGAGGAGACGGAGACTTAACAGGAAGTGTGGGAGGGTTCAGCAGGAGGAAAGAGGACTTAACAGGAAGTGGGGGGGTTCAACAAGAGGAAAGAGGACTTAACAGGAAGTGGAGGGTTCAGCAGGAGGAAAGAGGACTTAACAGGAAGTGGGGGGTTCAGGAGGAGGAAAGAGGACTTAACAGGAAGTGGGGGGGGGTTCAACAAGAGGAAAGAGGACTTAACAGGAAGTGGAGGGTTCAGCAGGAGGAAAGAGGACTTAACAGGAAGGGGGGGGGTTCAGCAGGAGGGTACTAGTAGGTGAAAGGGGCAAATTTCTATACATGTGTGTAGCTGTCAAGGAATAAAAAATACATGAAAAAGAAAAAAAAAAAAGCAGACAAAAACCCCCTAAACAAAAATAAGCCAGACAGAATTCCTATGTAGGAGTGGTATTGAAAGACTAGGCTGAAGGAGAATCTCTTCCTTACTAGTGTTCCAGATGAAAGGGGCCGCTGCCCCGGCCCTGCTCCTGCCTGTTCCCNTAACTGTAGCTGCATTATCAATTAGGCACTTGAGGCATGAGATACGCACAGTAATGTTGGAGACTTGAAAATGTTTTGTTCTAGCATACAGTGAAAAGTGCATTATCTAAAATAAAGAATTATTTCATTAAATATCCATAAATTTTGTATTAGGACAATTCTTGTCAAATTTAGCATTCAGATGAAAGTCATTACAGTTGAAAACCATTTGTCAGCAGGCTTTCTNACTTTGCAGAATTCCTGAGTCCGCACAATTATGGAGAAATCAGAGCTGGTTTTAGATGAGAAGCCATAACTCATAAGCGAATAATTTCAAAAGCAAAATTACCAAAATCTCATCCAAAATTCCTATAGGCAAATTATATTGTCAGATGTGAGTGCCATTCATGCTCATGGTAAGATACGGGGTGAGACCTGTGAGTGGGAAGCTGCCGAACTCTGCACGGTTTTAAGGCCCTGTCAGCCTCCTGCCTACTGAAAGCCTGGGAGGCAAAGCTGTACTTTCCCTCCACTCAACAAACTCAGTTCAAGGTCACATGCTGCCCCCAGCCCATCTCCAGTTCCATGCCCATAGACTACCTAACATATGAGGGGAGGGCAGAGGGGAGAGGACAGCAGAGGGAGANGCAGGCCAACACCGAACTGGAAAAACTCAGATAGGAGAGCAAAATATCAGGCCTAGGGTCCTGAATATAATTTCATGTTAGCTTAGGGTAATCATATTTATTTATGGTTTTATTATTTATAAAAAAGAAATTATGCTGAATGTGCTTTGTGGGAATTACAGAATATTGCTACTGCTACCACGGTTTATTTTCACAGCAAGACGGCTTAAACCCAACCNAAACAAATATTCTAAGAGAATTCCCAGTGGCGTTATCACATTTTCCCCCTTTCTAGGCTTAATGAAAAAGATCTTCTGTTCTTCCAGCCCTCTGATATTCTTATTCTGGAGCAATTCTAAATGTTACAGTTTATTCTGAAATAATGTTTATTGCAAAATAATGACTTAAGAAAACAACTAGCAACTAGTGGTGGTTGAGCGCTGCAGTGCACAAAGTGGTGGTGACTGGGAACTGCAGTGCCTGTCAATTCCAAATGTTTACCAGCCCTCAAACACTGTGATGATTAAGATGATTATTTTACTAGTATGCACAATAAGGGAGATGGGTGTTCATACTTATCCAACCCATCAACTCAACAGTATGGACAGTTTTACCAACAGGTAAAACTAAGGTAAACAAAAAAAGTTAAGACATATAGTTAACATGAAATAAAACTNAGGATTTCCAGATTTGTTGAAATATAATCTCCTAACACCATGCTCTGTATCAGTACAGATCACTGTCATTATTCAGACACCTCCCCTCCCAGCCTCCAGCTTCCATTTCCAACTGTCAGCAATGCACTGTCCCTTTCTTGTGGCTGNGAAACTTGAAAAAAATGCAATGACATGGTCCTCTTTGATCTGAGAGATGTTTGGGAGATAGGAACTGATACTTTCATAAGGAAAAATTTACTTTAAGGTTAATAAGGGCAATGGGTTCAAATAAAGCTAGTTCTAACAGTAAGAGGGATACTACTCTCTTCACACCCTACCTCCAGCTAGCCATNTTCTACAGAGGTGCTCACTGGAGAACACCATCATACGATGCCATTAATGCCATTTTAATAAGCAGCTCATATNCTGGATCTCCTGGGNAAAATATGCTACAAAACATAACCTTCTATTAGGCTACTGTTTGCAGTGTTGTAAAAAAGAAAAAGAAAAGAGAGTTCTAAAGACCAAGACTTGGATCATTTCCTCTGGGCCAGAAAGAATGGCAGAGTCCTGGATACAGTCCCTAGCTCGAATCTTAGTTGTTACAGATTCACGGAACTCAGATTTCCTTCACCAAAAATATAGGCTAAGCTCCTATGAGTTTTGTTGGCACTCAGACAGAACAATCTGGGATAAAAGGTTACTTCCATCCTCTAAAGAAACAACCGCTCAAGAGGTCTTCATTAAGTGACTATGGTACACAGGACACTGTGTTAAATATCAATAGTAGAATGGTGAGCAAGAGATGGACTCTGTCCTCACAGATTTTACAGAAACACAGAACACATTCAAAAATCAAAAAACACTACCAGACATGAGATTCCTGNACTATGGTAAACGAGATTCTCTTAGGAGCCTTCCTATTGAAACAAACAAACAACAACAAACCTTTAAGTAGGTTCTGGAGAAAAAAAACCTACTTACTAATGTACTTATTGCTGGGCTTCTATATGAAGCATTTGAAGATGCTTCCTTCTTCCTAAAGAAAAGAAAAAAACAAGAGAGAAAGGAAGAAAAGGCAGAATATAGCATGAGGCCAGAAGGATGAGCCCAGAGCAGTAAATTAAAAGAAATCAGAGTTTGGGCCTGAAAATGCCACCATCAGTAATGAACCAAGAGACAGCACTCTGTGGCAGATACAGCCATAGTCTGATGGGGATTGTTAAGTTTTGCTCTGTCATGGCCTTCCTCAGCCCTCCCAAACCCTCTACTGTCATCATAGAGGTGACCAAGTGAAAGGATCTGGGCCAATCAGCACAAATGGCTGCTGGAAACACCCAAAGGCTTGCTTTCTTGAGAGGCACATTTTTTCTTGATGTCAGNGTAATAATTATCATTTAGCAAAAAACTGAAGGACCAAACATGTATGATGTTNGCCTAGGGTTGACCTGTATCCTCAACTGGACTTTGTTAGAGATGAGCGTCACTGGCTGAACTGACCCTTGCTCCACCTGGAGTCCTGCGTAGGTGACTAGATGCTACTCCAGGGCTGGTGGACTAGTGACTTCCCTTTCATGACAAAGTACCTGGCAAAAGCAAGTGAAGGAAGGCAGTTTTGGCTTACAGTGCCATGCAGACCTTATTATGGAAGGGACAGCACAGTGGCAGAGGCAGCTTGAGGCAACTGGCTATACTGTCTCCCAGTTGGGGAGAAATAGACACTGCTGCTGGGCTCACAGTCTCCTTTTTATATAGTCTAGGACCCTAGCCATNGCAGGGTGCCACCTACATTAAGGGTGGGAATCCCCACTTCAATTAACTTAATTAGAAACTCCCTCACAGATACGCCCAGAGGCTTATTTTTATGATGATTCTAAATTTCATCAAGATGACAATCACGTTGAACTATCACAACTGATGATCCAAGGCCCTTGAGTTCCCAAGATCTGGAAACCAGATGGGCAGACCCAGAACTTTATAATGCTACATGCTGAATGGTTAGGAGCCTACCCTTCCAGGATTTAGACGCTAGACATACAGCTCTAGGCAGTAAGGATGGAGGCTTGTTGCTCTGGGCTCTAACTATAGGTGGCCTTGGCACTTGGCAGCTGTTGTAATCTGTCTTTCAGCTGTAGCAAGCGGTAGTGATTGGTAGCAGCAGTCAGCTGCAAAGCCACCACTTGCTAGTGCTCCAGCTTATGAACAGGCCTCCAGTGCTGGGACCCTAGCCTAACAGCAGCGAGTATGACAGTTCTTAGACCTAAGGTGCCAGACTCTTGGCCCTTAAGACCCCACAGCTTCCTGGAATAGTTCTAGCAACCCAGGTCTTTAGTTTCTCAGCTAAGGCTCCTCAAAACCCTTCCTGTCTCCCCTGCCTGTGTTTTCTGTCCTTTCTGCCTCAGCCACTCACAAGGCTTCTGCAGCTCCCATCTCATTGCTACTGCTGCCATCACTGTTGGCACTGCTGTTGCTTGGGTGGTGGCCACCAAAANCTTTGCTGTTGTTACCAATCTGCAGCTGCTTCTAACGTCTGTGTGACTAGCACAGCTCACTCTACTAATAAGATCAAAAGTCAGCAAGGCCTTTTAGTAGACTTATTAATACATAATACCAGGGAACAGCAAGAGGGTGTCTCTTTGCTGGCTCAAAACTCAGGCTGAACAGCCTACGTATATGGCTAAGAAAGGGAATGTAGCAAGGATGCATTCATCAGTCATGGCAGTCAATTTGCAAAGTGAAGGGCTGCACTGGTATCGGCCATGGGCTGGGCCTTCTCCTGGGCCACCAAAGGAAGTTTTCCCCTTTGTACACAGTGTAGAAAGGGATTTAGGGCCATCTAGAGTTGACCACAGTTGTGGCCTGTCTCTTATACACATCTAGATGTGTATAAGAGACAGGAGAGAGAGAGAGAGAATCTGTGGTCATCAGGGACTGCCTAGTACTATTCTCCTGGGCTGGGAAGTCAAGTCAGGCCACTATTACTTTTCCTCACCTCATTAGACTCCTCCCCCTTTCCATCTGATTTCTTTCTCTTATGCTTAGTACAGTCTAGCACAAGCAATCTCATTACACTGGCAGCTATGAGGCCTGGAATTTACTTCTCCTTTCAACATAAACCATAAACAAGACCTACAGAAACAGGGAATGGGGTATTCAACGAAATCCCAAGCTGAATAAGGCAGAACACCCAGATTTTATAACAATTACTATTCTAAAGGATCGCCACTGGTCCCAAGACTCTGGAAACATAAGTCTGTGTTAGTTAAGAAGGGACAAACTTGAATCAGAGATCTCCCGTGTGCTTGGTAGAGTTATTGCCCATTGCGGAAGCTACTTCTTCAGTCCCAGTGGAGAGAAACTGGTCCGGGGACAACATTCTCTTGGCCTCTCCTATGCAGTGTGCACAGCAGTTTGGGAGCACAACGTGCAGGTCAGAGGAGGGCTCCTGTCACAGGCCCCATGTAGGTCCCTTTCCTGAGCTCTTCCACTTCATGCTTTTCAATTCTCATCTCTGGAGGCATTGGAGAGGTTGACATCAATGCCTTTTGTATGAGCCGAAAGAATGAAACATCACTTCAGAACTGTCAGCTACTGTGACAGCTGACATCCAGATCTCCCTAAGACAGTCTTCCCAGGGTAATACTCTTGATCACATGGCTACACAGCCTTCATTGCAACCCCCCCTCTCCCACCCTGCACAAAGTATGTATTCTGGTCTTGATAGCTTTCCTACCCACACTGTGGGTTGCTTCGCTATCAGCAGGGGGATACATGAGATGAGCTGAGCCTGAGTGTGGCAGGGGTTTGGAAGCTGCACTGCCAGTTTGGTTTATGTAAACCTTTTGGTTCAGAAGATCATACAAGGGAAAGCATGGTAGTGTGATCTTGATGTCTCAATCGAACACCCAGAGTTCAGGACAGTGGCCATCCAGTGCAGGAACCTTTAGGATGCATCACACACTTGGGAATCAAGTAGTTGAGCAGGCCACATAGAAAGGGTGGCAAATTGGAGAAAATGTGAATTAATAGCAAAAACGTGATGCACAATAAAATGGCCAAGTTGAAGCTGTGTCTTCACAATCAGAATTGTATTGAGCTGACGTTGTTTTTCAATCTGCAAGCTCCCTGCCAAGCTCAAATGTAAAAGTTTACAGGAGGAGGAAAGGTGATTTCTGAAATTTATTAACCGTAGTACAACCACTGTCAGTTTATATAGGAAGTTCAGAGAAGCACAATCCTCCATCCACACGATCACAGTATCAGCAGACTCAGTTAACAGTTTATGTCAGCCACCAGTTTTCCTGCACAGTCATAGCTCNTTTAACTGCAGCGATATGTTGTGAGAAATGTGTGACTGCACCATTCCATGAGTGTGCAACCATCATGGAGTAGATTCACAAACCTGGACAGACTAGGGCAGCTATTGAGCGACAAAGAGAGAAAGGAAACATGAGGTGCCTGGAAGGGGCAGTGACCCCTCAGGACAGGAATGAGAAGATGCATTTTCTGTTTTCTTCAGTTTGTGGCTCCACGGTACACCCCCTTCTGTGTTTCTATAGCTCTTATTTATGGTACAAGGAGGAAGGAGATGTAGATTCCATGTTTTGTACTTAGCTGCCAGCACACATGGCATACTGCTTTACAGCAACTTTGGTAAGTAGAAGGATTATACTCAAAGATAATGAGAGTACAATATTATACACTATAAGCAGAAGGATTATACTCAAAGATAATGAGAACACTGCCTTGTTCACTATACATAATTGTGTGTGGGCTGCCCTTAGGACTGGCACTAGTGGAGAGTACGTAATTATCTTATGTTACAAACTTTGGATGGCTGTAGCCACCATCAGTAAACAATAGGAAACTATTAGCTCTGTTATTTTTATGGGGTCATCATCCTATATGGAACCTAATGTTGACTGAAGCATTGTTAAGGGTGCCAGACAATATTTCAGTTTTCCTGATGCAAATATACAAAAACACAAAGGAAAAGCAAGAAAGGCTCAATGTGGGGACCACCTCACCAAAATGGCTGCCCAGCACTATTTGTCTCATCTATTTCCAGCAAATACCATGTGCAGTATGATCCATGGCCTGGCATTCTGGTCTGGCCATTAAGGAAGAACCTGGGCATAGAAGCAATGAAGTCTCTTCTGTGGGCTCACAACAGGGCATCTACTTGTTGACAGGCACTAACACATTCACGAGTTGCTGAGATGAAGAAGTTACCAGAAACAGGAAGATGTAGGGTGCGGGGTAAGGTTGGGTGTCCCCGTCCATTTACTTGTGTATGCTGAAAGAGCAAGGGGAGATTCTTGTCTATTTGTTTGGTGACTCTGTTTACATTCATCATGTCTTTCTTTCTTTCTTTAATTTTTCTTTGGCTGCTCTTCAGAGAACACCTTTCTAGACTGAGTGTTTAGAAATTCTGATTAGAACGGTAGTGGGAAAGGGCTGGGAAATAATGGAGATGCCAGTACTCATGTGACACATTCACAAACCCTATGAATTTTTAATGGAGAAACAATGTCCACAATTAGATTTGAAATGAGGTTTTCTTTGTGGGTGCTCTTACAGTAAGTGGACTGTGGGTAGATTTTACTTTATATTCTGTAGACGATATCAACGTAAAAACCACTCTGATTTAATAGAAAATAAAAGCAAATTGTTGCTTGTTCACAGCTTTTTCCCCTCCACATTTACCAGACGTGTGAGAGTTTTTAAAATTGTTTTCCATTTTATTTAAATGCTACATGTATGCCAGCCCATTCAGCAGTACTGAGTGTGACTTCAGTCATGACCTGAAGCTGTCCCTTTGCATGGTAGGGGGAAGGTTTTATTTGTGTGATTTGTTTTAAACTATAAAAATGACTTGTAAATGTAGATCTCTGGGAAGAAGATATTAAACTTTGCCATTTGTAAACCTAGGCATCTCAAATGNCTATAAGATAATTTAATAGTTGAGAACAAAAGACAAGAAAAAAGCGATGGCTACTTAATTTGCAATTTGAAGCTGAAGCTGACTTGACTCTCATCTTCAGATGCCTTCAGTTTTGACTACAGTCATGCATACAAGCAGCCTCCTACCATGTTTACATGGTCTCCAAGGCCCTTCAGTGTCTGGCTGTCAGTTACTTCTCAAGCTCATATTCTATGACTTCTTCTCAGGAAGCATGGGCTTGCTAAGCTCCTGTGAGGCTGCCAGGCATGGTCCTGGCTTGGTGATGCTACACTTGCTTCCTCCAAGGTGCCTGCATACCAGCCCTCTCCCTCCCATTAGCCCAGTTCTGTTGACCCCATCCGGAATCCTTGCTCTTGGACCAGAACAGCCTCTATTTATAACTGCAACCTCAGTTACCTTNGATCTTTCTATAAGCCTTATTTTTCTCTGTAGATTTCTTAGGATCTGAAGTTATATTACATAGAGAGTTCCTTGATAAATTAGTCTTCCATGGGATTGGCTTATTTTTAATCATTTAAAAATGTTTCTTTGCGCTAAATTGCCATAAGCCAAAACAGTGCTTAATAGTATATACATAAATCCTCCCTCTCCCACACACCCAAACTCATTGATTTGACTGTGTGAATGCATATGCATATATGCACACACACTGCATTACTTACATCTCTACTTTCTGTATTTCTGATGCTGTGGCCTGTGGTCTTACAGATGCTGGAGGAAACTGGTTCTCCCAGGGATAGCCAGCTTCTCCAGACATCATATGGTCACTTGGGAGCCACTCTGCAAGTGTGAACCAACGGACCAGGAGCCCACCATCTCCGAAACTGCTTTTTGTTCTAGAATTTTCAGGCTCTGAGCCACAGTTCTTCTGTCCTCATCATGCCAGGGCTAGGAACAAGGCAACTGGAGAGAGTGCCTCACCCCCACATTTGCTTAAATTATCTGGCCTAGCCAATTCTAAACCTACTTTCTTTCCCGGGAAAGCACAGGAAGGGTTCNTGCCTAGTGTTCCTCTNAGTTCCTTTCTTGAGATAGATACAGTGCTTCCCTAGTCTGTCCCACCCCTTGCTGTGGCATGNCAAAATGTGTCCCCTCCTTTTGGGACCTAGAAACAAGCCAGCTTCAGCAGTATCTCCATCTCCCGGCCTTCCTAGTCCTAAGAAATAACAATATATTAATAATAAAACCTACATTTAAAATGCAAATATACAAATATATTGGATGATTCACTTAAATAAATATAATTCACTGTATCTTCAAGAAAAATGAAACATAATCACCAGAAGTTACAGCTTGCTGCATCCACAAGAAATAAGATGACTCTGACATTTTAAAGATCTGTAGGTGATTTAGCCTCTATCTCACTCAGCCCTGAGATTAATTTATGTACTGTTTTTTTGTGGTAATTATTGTTGACTTTTAAAAAAGGGGTATCATTAACTCAAGGGAATAGCCATGATTCTTTCATTCTGCCACATAGGAATAATTAATCCCATACAACAAACGTGCTATGGACTTTGAATGATGTAACCATGTAGGTTTGTCAATTATAGTCAATGTACCACTTTGGTGGGGGTATTAATAACGGGGGGGGCAATGCCTATCTGAGTACAGGAAGTATATGGGAAATTTCTTTACCTTCTGCTCAATATCACTATGAACTTAAAAGTGGTCTAGAAAAATAAGATCTTTAAAAAGAAAAATAAATAAATATACTCATACCTGTATTTATTAATTCTCATTAAATACAAGGAAATAATAAATTCTGCCCCCACTTTCCTAAATTATAGNTAGTTCTAAAAGTAAAGATGGCACATTTCCAAGCCTTGGAGCATTCAGTGAGGTTTTCAGCACATTATAAANCAGTTGTTCCCCTTTCATTCCAAAGCCATGGTTCATGTTGTTCCATGGCCCATTGGTCAGATGGCCACTGTTCTCTGTTGGAACACACCTCCAGCAGGGCTAAGCCAGGTCTGATAGGGGCACAGCAGTCACAGCAACTGATGCTGAGAAAATGACCTTTGATAGAGTCTCATAAGTCAATTCAGAGGAATGTGCTGGGTGGTTACCCATTACAAGTAACTGCTAAGGACAAAGGCCGGAGGCTGAAGTCTTAGCAAAGTAGGATTTGGACAGAAAGACATAAAGAGGTCCACAGGAATGGACGAGGCAGCTTCCAGAACAAACTGGAGGGAGTTGCAGCCTATGAGCTGCTAACCTTTGCACTAGACCCTTCAGAAGGACTTGACAGCCCAGGCAGCTGTCTTCATCAAGTTGGATGCATGCCTGTTGACTCGGGCTACAGAGCCACTGCCAAGATGGTCACTCTGTGACAACCACATATTCTGTAATAGAAATACTAGACCCCACTACTCAAGGCATTAGTAACAATGCAAGAATAATTTTTCAGTTGCCATCGGCGAGGTTTTGAAACTACTCACAAGGCTGTAGAAACATGTTTTTCAGAAACTATTATGAAAGTTGACAATTTCTATCAAAGGGGACAGGAGCTCTGACTATGGTTCTACAGCTTTCCTTCAGGCTGCTGGTACTCATAGCTGCTGCCCTGTGTGTACTCGCTACTTCTCCATGCCTCCCTCCTTTCTGGCTCACATCAAGGACCACCTTCTCCGAGGCACCTTACAGGATCAATTCTTGCCCCTCTAACTCCAGCGTTTCCCAAGGGTACTTAACAGGAAGCAGAAAACCACTATTTTAATTTTTAATAGTTGAATTTGCTCTGAGCCATGTGAAATTGATGTTTCTGTGGATTTAAAAACTAGTAAAATGTTGGTGCTTTCATAGAGTTCAACCTAGTATATGATAGAAAGAAATATATTTTTCAAAGTAAGACTTTATCAGTATTATTGTATAGGATGAGACAAAAATGGGTACTTTGTAGATGCTTGTACTAATAAGTAAGTAAATATATATTTTGACTATACAGCTGTAGTGAAATCATTATGTTTGTATCCGCTACTAAAACTGAATGATGGCCTTCTGACAACCAGTGTTCTGTGTCCCTTATATGTCCCATCTTGCATTCGTGGTCATTTGGGATGTGAGGGATCTCTGTATGTGTGTCTTTCTTCAGCTAGTTTTCAAGCATTAAGAGGCAAGAAACAACAGCANTCTCTGAGCACAATGCTCACCAGACAGCTTCCAGACAAACTGTAAGGATTTGTCTGGTGAGTTGTGGCTATGCTATCATTTGTTTTCTTCATGGTCATTTGAAACCATGAAACTGATGGACCATGCAATCCAGTACACCATTCTGGCTAGGAAGCCTTTAACTCGGAGCACAGTGAAACACTGGGGNCCCCAGTGGCCCTGCTGGGAGCGCACCTCACCNGTGCTGGGCATTACAGGGAAGGGCAGTTTGCTGGGCAGACTATGGGCTGGCCACCTGGGCTCATTCCGTTTTGCAGCAAAATGTGCACACACGCTCACACTCCCCACTTCCCAGTCCCCGACAATGCTACCACCGATGGGTGAGAAAGGAAGATGTGGGAAGTCGTCTCCTTTGACATCCTGTTGACAGTCGTCCTTTCTGCCCCCACTGCAGGCAGCTTTTAAGGTCTTTCTAATACCATCCAAGACTTTGGAAGCATATGAGGAGGATTATGTTTTCCCATTCTTTAGAAACTAAGCTAAACTAAACAATTAACTTCCTGTATATTTTATTCTGGTTTTAGAAAAAAAAACATAAAATACTCACATGGTATTGGTACTTAAGGGAGCTTTTGGCATATTAAAAAAAAATGGCCCTTAAATTAAATCCTGCATACTCATCTGTTAGGGGCCAGAGATGAACCATGGAAAGTTACTGAGTCTCCTAGAAAAGCAGGTCATACAACCACCAACCTTTTCTAGCACAAGCAACACCTTGCTTGCCCAGACACTAGATGTACCCAAGATAGAATACCTGGAACACCTGCGGCTGGGTAACAGCAACCAGACAGTAGACCCTGGGTAACAGCAACCAGACAGTAGACCCTGGGTAACAGCAACCAGACAGTAGACCCTGGGTAACAGCAACCAGACAGTAGACCCTGGGTAACAGCAACCAGACAGTAGACCCTGACCAGTGCCCCCTTCTCACCCAGCCAACATCCTGCCTTCTGCTGCCAGCTCCCCCAACCACTGAACCTGCATACCCCTCCTTCCTGGCCCCTCCCCTCCCTTGCAAGATACTTAAACCACGGTGTGAAAAATAAAATTNGCAGCTTGATCAGAATCCTGTCTTGCTGTCTTCCTTTGTGTCTCCCGTCCCTTCATTCTCTCCCTCAGGTGGGTCGCCCCTGTTGAGACCCCGCTGGCCGGGGCACTCATCAGTTTTTACTTCCACTCACAGAGTGATAGGTCTTGAGACAGAGGCCGTCAGCCATAGATATTAAGAGATCGAATGCTAAAGAAAAGTACTTGTGGTAGAAGTGTGTGGCCGAGAGAGGAGGAAGGTGTTATTTTCATCTGAGGCATGAGGAAGACGCCAAGAACAGCAGAAGCTGGCAGCATCTCTAAGGATACAAACATCCTTAGTGGGCAGAGACCAGAGTGGGCAGGAGCTCAGGCAGGGACCAGGGACCAGAACGTGTGAAGCTGGGAGAGTGTGTTGGAGGCTGTTGAAAGGACAGAGCTGCCTGGCTGCCTCTTTACATTTTAGCAAGTTTATTCAGAGAATGCCTTCTCTGCATGTGTACAACGACAATGGTACTTTTATTCTTTAAAATGTTGTTTTATTCTTCAAAATGTGGCTGTAAGAAAAATGTCAAGGGATTTAAATCCATGCATGCTAAATACAATGTTTTCCTATATAAAAATGCTGGTTTATCAACTGGAAAACTGAAGTAAGGCTCTTTATAGAAGATAGCTCAGAAAGATTAGGGGAGTCTTGGCAACATAAACATGCACTTACCAACTCATGAAATGCTAAAACTAGGGTTTACTGTTCACAGTGTAAAGAAGATCACTTCAGGAGGAGGAAAATAAGCATTCTCTTACAGCATGGAAAGGAATCTCAGAATTCATTAACCAAGAGACCAAAACAATGCACAAAACATTATGGTATGTTTTAAGAGAGCTTTAAATAAAGTCACAGGGGACAGATTTACAGCACTCTCACTAAATTGGGGCAGCAATGATGGGAGTGTGTTCACAACGTTTGGTGACAGAGAAGGAAGTATATAATGAATGTATTGACTAGCTACAAAAACGTCAGTGACGTGAGGGTGACCAGGCTCCCAGAGGGAGGGTACTACACAGCCTGGAGTCCCTGACAGCGAGGGCAGACAGCTTTGCTCTTAACCAGACCCAAAGGATGGCCTCTGAGATGCATTGGGAAAGTTCAGGGCAGTATGTGTGATGGGAACACAAATCAGCTCCCCTAAGTTTAGGAGAGGGACAAACATTTAATTACAGAATGAAATAGCCAGACTCAGAATAAAAGAGAAGGAGGTTCTATTACAGACAGAAGTCGCTGTCTTACGGGAGCTCCTCCGATAAATTCGGACTCTAAAAGCATAAGCGGTGAATGGAAATGATGGTAGGGAGGTGAAGATGGGTGGGAGCAATTCTTAGAGCAATAACTTAGGTGAGAGAAAACTACATACAGTCTTGCTCCAAAATACTGAAACAAACATTGCAGGTGGTATGGGTAGCATATAGAATGTTTTTAAAAACACTTTAAGGGCTGGAGACATGAATAGTAGTTAAGGACATTTCCTGATCTTCCAGAGGCCTACAGTTCAGTTTCCAGCATCCACTTCAGGAAGCTCAAAACCTACCTGTAACTCCAGCATCAGGGGATGTGATCTCTTCTAGCCTCGCAGACATCCATACATCATACATCCATGGTATACATGCACAAATGCATGTACACACACACACACACACACACACACTGTAAAAATCAAAGTTTTAAGAACAAAGGAAAAACAGCAACATTTTGGGTTAAAACGATTACTGATAAGCAGATGTCAATGGCACTCCACTCTCACTTTGTGAGTGTGTCCCCCACAGTGAAATCACCCTTACATTAGACAAGGTAGAATAAACAATGTAAGTATGAATTTCAGACTGAGGTAAAGCGGAAGCCCTGAGGGGGTCATTTGCATCTGGACACTAGGCTAAGTCCCTCCCCAGTGAAAATTTGAATTTCAATTTGAACAACTCTGGAAAAGTGAGCAACAGTGACTGGAAGACCCCAAAGCATTGGTGACAGTTTTAGATTGACCACTTACTAGTTGGGGGAAATGATCAGTTATGAGAGGGATGTCCACACATCAGAGGAGAATGGAAGCAAATAATAAACTACACCTGTTCAGCAATACTCTAAAGGGACAGAGGCTCCTGGGGAGGAATCACGGATCCTGTCTACTCATTCTTTCCCCAGGCATCCAGTGACTGCTCTGTGCAGCACCATTTGCAGTTCTATAAGTTCTATCCAAGCAAGCACTTACTCCAAAGAAGGGAGCTGCAGCTACCTCGGGTTACCTAGACAAGTGTGAAGATAGGTGTGCAAANTTATTAAAACACAAGTTAATAGAAACAACAGAGGGAGAACCAAGTAGCTGGCCAGTGATGGTGACTNCAGATTTTCTTGAAGGATGTACAGACGTGAACATTGGCAGGAGAGGATGTTTAAAAGACAAAATGATTCTTCAGACACGGGCACGGTGATGATCAAAAGCACTGGGTGTGAAAAGTGCATGACGTGGTACAGAAAAAAAAGAATGTTGTTTGTCTGGAGTTTAGATNGCAAATGATGAAATGTTGAGGATGATGCTGAACAGAGGNCATGCTAGGAAGCAGGATCCTTTAGTTAGCAGCACGCCAAACAGAGTGCTTTAAATTGGGAGCGACAGGATAAAATTTGTAATTTAAAACAATAATTTCCACATCAGACTGGAAGGTAAGCTCCATGGGGAGAGAAGCCTGTGCTGGGCTCCCGTTCAGCAGAAATCACTAGAAACAAGAGCAGATAAGGCGGGAGCACGAGAGATGGAGAGAAGAGGCAGTGTTGAGAGAAGTGTCTGGAATTCTCATGTCACAAGTGAGCAAGTGGAATGCATAGGTGTAAGAGGCAGGTGTGAGGACACTAGAAGGCAAAAAAAAAACTCTTCCCAGGTTTCTGGCTTGGGGAAACTGTGACAGGAACAGCATATTTAAGGCCAGGGACAGTGAAAAGGTTCATTTAGTCCAGGAGAACTATGTGAGCATCTACAGATGCTTCTGTATTGAGCTGACAGAATCGGTGAGAGCTGATAAGTTTAGCGGTGGGGTGGGAGGGTTGGAGGTCATTTGCTTCACTCTGTAGGCATTCGGCTGGCATGTCATCAGCCACACAATGGTGTTCAACCTCTGGTGGACGTGGGTCCAACCAAGCAGGTTTTCAAAAATACACAGATCTGGTTTTTACCTTGGAAGATTTGGCTTCTCTGAATTCCATATAAGGATCAAGAATTTTAAACAACAGCTCTGAAGTTGATTCTGATGAGCATCAGAGTTTGACAGACAAAGGGGCTATAATTTTACAGCCAATGGGTAACTTCAAAAAATCAATTAAGAAAGGAAAGGAGGCTTTTTTTGAAGAAAACACAGTTTGACCGACACTCAGTATAATATTGGGTAGGATGTTTTGTGAGATGTCTTTGTATCTCTGGGCCTTGTGGGTCCACAAGTGTGATGTGAAATTGCTGGGGTTGTGCCTCACATAGAGTGATGACTGGGGTCATTCATTGGCTAGACTTGATGAACATTTTCTTGTATTTCTTATACCTTTAGGGCTCCCTTAGAGCAAGTTATTCTTTTTTTTTT
>LZPO01109072.1:18506-28911 GCA_001675575.1 Neotoma lepida
ACACCAACTTTAAATATATATATATATATATATATATATTTCATAAAATAGGAGAGTCAGAAACACCAATATCATTATTTTTATACCAAAATTAGAAACAAAACAAAGAACTACCACAACCAACAACAACAACAAAAACAAAACTTTAAGCAGAGAACTCTGAAAACAAAGAAATGCAAAAGTCACTGGCAAATTTTAACAAAACTGTTTTTCATCATTTTGCTGTAAAATATACATATTATAAAACTCCAAAATCTAATTCCTGAATTATGATATTATCCTAGGAATATAAAAATGTATGGCCACACACAAAAATACTCTGGAAATTACTGTACCTAACAGCTTTATTCATAAGACTCCATAAACTAAAAATTACTTATATGTCGAGTTTGGTAAATGAAGATAAAAAGAAGCCTTGCACATGTATAGAGTACTCTCTAGCCATAATCCAGGGAACTGTTTGATGTACACAAAGCACTGTGTTGAGTGACAAAAGCCATTCACCTCAGGTTGGATCCTATATGCCTGTTTCTACACAATATTAAGAAAAAGGTACAACTGCAAGAGAGATTAAATTGGTATTTCCCTAGAGTTGCTGAAAGGGAATAGATAGGAATTTCAAATTTTCACAACCAATAGGATAATTTTAATTGTATTCTTCATAACTTTGATTACAATGGTAGAAAAACATTAAATGTCTCAATTCATCTAGAACCTAAGATTTCACATTGTATAAACAAAACAAAATTGATCAGATTTACTTTTATTTATGGCATTTCTTCCCTTCCCCAAGACAGTGAACATAGATGGTTAAGCTGATTGCCTACAAGAGGACCAACTTAGGGAGATCCTACTGATGCCAAACACATACTGTTGAAATCACAATCTGGATAATTTAATGTCACACAGAAAACAAATGAGAAAAGTGTATTCTAAGCTCATCATTAAAAACTTAGTGAAATGAGAATATATAGCAATCATTACTGGGGTGAACAAAGCTATGAAGGCTATCTTATGGTTTATATGGACCCTGGACATCTTATTTTCTGGAGGCCATTTCTTCTATAAAATCAATATTATACTTTTTTTCAATATTACTTTCTTTTTCCTGGGTTTAGAATATAACTCATGGCCTCATATNTGCTAAACAAACACTCTACAACTAAGTGGCAATTCTAGTTCTGAATATAACTTTCAGGACATCAAGGTGGTTTCTATTTAAGAAAAAAATAATAAAATCTAATATATGTCAAAATTCATTTTCAACTCTTAGAGCAATTTTTTCTCATTTTAAAAGAAACTATTCTATAAACTACAGTGGTGAATATATATTATTATACATTTGTCCAAAAGCAAAGTATGTATAATAGAATCAATTGACCCTTTTATAGTTAATGGACTTTATGCCATAAAGAGGGCTCAAAGTAGGTTAATGAATTATAGCAAAAAATCACTGTTTAGAAAAGTAATGAGGGGGATATGCTACATCCTTACATGGCTCCAGAGAATTCACCTGACTAGCAACTGNAAGGGAATGAAGAAAGGACAGCACATATNCACAGAGACAGAGAATCTGGAATAGGATGGCCTAAGGTGTGGGATGGAGAAGTCTCAGCACCCCAGTGGTTCAGCAAGGTTATTATATGTACTTGAATAGGAGATAAGATTAACACATATAGCTAAATCAAGGAGTCAGGGTTTATGCTACATGGATGAATCAAGTAGGTAGGTTAGCTAATAGCAAGGCTATTCAATCACTTGAAACTCACTTGAGGAATGCTTTGCCACTCCCATGGGTCTGAGGCATTGGAGTTCCTGACATGGCCATGTCCATGACAACAGCACAAGCTCATTCAGAACTTCACATGATCAGGGTTTCATCTGCTCTTCACAGGGTTAAGTGTGTATGGAGCATGGGTTATAACAGACAATAAATGCACTTTCTCAGTTATGCTGTGAATATAATATGCTGCAAAGAATAACAGTTTTTGAATAGAGAAAGTAAAACATTTTAATGGCCTTCTGTGCTGTTTAGCTTTTGTTAACTTGACATCAACTAAAGTCATTTTAGAAGAGGTGCCTGTGGGGCTGTCTGTGTGACACCTTGTTATGTGACAGGGCATAGCCCACTATTGGTGCTGCCACCCCTGGACAGATGGTCCTGGGTTGTATAAGAATACAAGCTGAGCAAGTCATTGGGTAGCAAGCCAGTAAGCACTGCTGAACCATGATCTCTGTTTCAGTTACTGCTGCCTGGTTCCTACTTGAGTTACAGCCTTAGTTTCCCTGGGTGATGAACTGCAATCTATAAGCCCAATGAACCTTTTCCTTTCTAAGTGGCTTTTTTTTATTATTAAAAAGATTTTCCACTCCTTTTACATACCAACCTCAGATCCCCCTCTCCTCCCTCCTCCCACCCTGCCAGCTCTCCCCCTCAAAGCACCCCCCATTCCCACCTCCTCCAAGACAAGGTCTCCCATGGAGAGTCTCCAGAGCCTGGCACTCTCAGCTGAGGCAGGACAAGACCCTCCTCCCTGCACCAAGACTGTGCCAGGTATCCCACCACAGGCACTGGGGTCCAAAAAGTCAGCCCCTGCACCAGGGATGGATCTCAATCCCACTGCCTGGGGGCCCTCTAAGTGGCTTTTGGACATGGTGTTTTTGACCCCAGTAGGAAAGTAAGTAGGACAAAAATTGGTACCAGATAGGGGGATGTTGCTGTGATGGCTCTGACCATGCTGTTGTGTAGAAAACTGGAGAAGAATTTATGGACTTTGGGATGGGAAATAAATTGAGTGTTCAAAGCTTAATGAGATGTTCTGGAAGCTTAGAAGATAGGAATGTTGAGAGAGGTATAGACAATGAAGATCTGACTTATGAAGTTTCAATAGGAATCAAAGACTCTAGCAAGGTAATTTATATAATACTTTGGATTAAAAGCATCTGTAACTGAAACTTCTGCTTCACTGAGACACTGGTTATATGAGGCTGAGAAACTGTCTATGGTTAATAAAAAACTAGCATCTTTAAAGTAAAATCATTTGGGTACATTTCCTCAGGAAAATCCCACAGAAACTGTGTCCTGCAGGTGGACAAGATTGTGCCTCATGCTAGCAGACATGTTTAGTAACATGAAAGCTTCAGGAGTGAAGGAGTCATGGAGAGCATCTGAAGCTTGGCACCACAAGAAGACAGGAGAGACCACTGGTGAAGATAAGACCTCCTGTTCAGCAGAGACTCCAGCAGGTGAGAGAGGCCAGGGTTGGGCCCAGCAGTCCTCCCCTAGGGATGAGAAACAAGACTGCATGAACATTGTGTTCTGTTCCCTCTAGCCTTGTTTGGNCAAGTAGATGCTGAGAAAAGGAAGTTCAATCTGTTTACAAGGAGGTTAGAGAGACACACTGTAGTNTACCATAGCCCTTGGATGCTTTCCAGTGCCTGCTGTGGCCACAAGGAGCTGGGTTTTGAAGGATATATAAGGTTCCCCTGAGCTTCAATAAACGGCATTCTTCCTTCAAGAGTGATCCATGTCTCTTGTGCTTATTTTCAGTCTCCAGACCCTTGTCCACCTTGTGGTTCAAAGTGTTGCAGGCGCCACAGCCCAGGATGAAAAGACAACTGCTAAAGACAGAAGCATATGTCCTTAGATTGCAAAACAACCTATGCATACTCATCACGGCTGTTGTATAACAATTTCCTCCAAGACTGAAACATTCCATCTTTCAGGGAGGCTCTTAAAACATGGAAGTAAACTCCTCAAAATCATTTCAGGAATTCTCCGAAACTGACAAGATTCACTAATACCCTCCCAATCAGAGAAAGCAATAAAGCTGCTGAGAGGCACTCTCAGATAAGCAAGCTACAAAAAAACATGATCAGACCCTACTGGCTGTTTGGAAAACTCTGAAACCAGCCTATCTGCTTGGAAGTTTAGAGGAGAGTTATTTGTAAGGGACACTCTCCAACTTGTTAAGCTGCCTATAGGCTATGCCATGTACTCCAGATTTCCAGCTTTTTTGTGAGTTATCACCTATTCTGAGGTGGGTTTGGGTGATATAGCCATCTTTGAGTCACTTCTGTTCCTGTAAGTACCCCTCATCCTCTCTCATGTAAGTAACCAGAATAAAACTCATTGGTTTACCAATTGGAGTTTGTTGGCATTCATACATTTNTTGGTCAAGGGCTCCCTATCTAAGGTGAGTAGACATTCTTGTATCCTCTCCCCAGGAAAAATTTTGTCATACAACAGTGGCAAAGCTGAAGAAGGGAAGCTATCTACACCTGTAGACGAAAGTTTGTCCGGTCTTGGTCTCTATCCCGCCCGGCTCCCACGACGCTTAGACCCAAATAAACATACAGAGGCTTATATCATTTTTAAACTATGGCCCTGGCAGGCTTCTTGCTAGTTAGCTCTTACATCTTAAATTAACCCATTTTATAAATCTATGTCGCCACGTGTTCCACGTGGCTTTACCTGTGCGCCATTACATGCTGCTTTCTGGGTGGAATGGCGTCTGCCCAGCTCTGCTCTCTGCTTCTCTTCCCCTAGTTCGAATGTCCCGCCTAACCTTATTCTGCCTCACCATTGGCCAAACAGCTTTATTTATCAACCAATCAGAGCAACACATTTTTAGAAAGACATTCCCATCATACACCCTTGTAGATCCAAGAAGATCATGAGTGAGCCCCAGACATCAGCACTGATCTATTGACACCACTGGATTTTGATATTGCTGTCATTTGAGTATGACTTTGCCCCCATTCTTATCTCTGAGAATAAGAACTATGTAACTATAGACAATTTTTTTTTTATTATTTTACATGATTCCACAGTTAGGGACTGTGGGCTTTTAAAGCAATGTTGGAATTAAAAAAAAAAAACTTGGACCTTGAGGGTTTAACTTTTTAGAGACTGTGGGACTTTTAAATTCATATTATTTAATATTGTGATAGTAACCAGGATCACAGATAAAAACAGAAATGAAAGGTTATGATTTCATAGTGATGTATTTGTATGTCAGGTTGACAAAAGGTTAATTGGACTTGCTAGTTTTTATTAAATTACACAAATTAGAGTCACCTGGGAAGAATTGAGGAATTATCTCAATTAGATTGTCTATAAGAATTCCTGTTGTGATTTTCTTGATTAAAAATTGATGTTCAGACCCTAGGCTACTGTGGTTGGTGCCATAACTGGGCAGATATTCCTGGGTTGTAAAAGAAATCTTAGCAAGCCAGCAAACAGCATTCCTACATAGTCTCTGCTTCAGTTCCAGCTTTGAGTTTCTGCCTTGGCTTTCCCTGGTGGTGGACTATCACCTGTAAGCCAAATGAACATTTTCTTCCTCAAGTTGCTTTGATCAAAGTATTGCTAACTCCAAAACAAAAGTGGCTAGGATAATTCCCAAAAGGGTCAAAGTCTTTAACCAATGGGCCCAATACTTTCTAATGAATATATCCTACTTTCAAAGCAGATGTTATGTAAATATTGAAATGTTCCTCACAATTTTTAGAAGAAAGACATATGAGAAATTCAAAAATACTAGTTCTTTCTCTCTCTCTCTCTCTCTCTCTCTCTNTCTCTCTCTCTCTCTCTCTCTCTCTCTCTCTCTCTCTCTCTCTCTCTCTCTCTCTGCATGCTGCCTACATGTCTGGAGATAAAGCTGTCTCTACAGCTTTATTATCATACTACTGTGGGTGGCTTGAAAATTGAAAAAAATAAAGGAAAAGATAAACAACTTAGCTGGGATTGACATAATTTTGATCCTAATTATTATAGTTTCATAATTCATATTTCATCTTTAAAAAGTGGTTTCATAATTTTGCCAAATATGATAATTTGACTGATAAGATACTAACCTTAGAAAGACTTACTATTTCTAAGATACAAGCTTTAGAAAGACTTATTCCTGATAAGGTACAAGCCCTAGAAAAACTTACTAATAAAAATAAGAAAAATTTGATTGATAACACCAAGCCTTAGAAGGGTTTACTATTGATAAGACACAAGCTTTATAAAGACTTACTATTGATAAGATACAAGCCTTAGAAAACTCACTAATGAAAATCAGAAAAGTATTCAGAAATAGAAGGAGGAATTTGGAGCAGAACTTACCACACCATTGCATTATGAGATTGAAGAGGAGAAGCCAAAAGTTATTAGAAAACCAACCTTAATTTGTTACCATATGAATGACCATCAGACAACTGGCATCCCCAAGGCTATGCAGAAGCTAATCGGAATCCTATCAATATGTTTTGAAGAGATTATGGAAGCAATAGTTTCATAAAGTATACATGCACCTTTTGTGAAGCAGCTGTTAAATTCATGGGCCACTCAGNGCAGAATTATTCCACAAGACTGGAAAGATTTAGTTACAGCAATATTGGAAGCTGGTCCTCAGTTAAAATGAAAATCATGGTGGAGAGAGGAAGCTAGGGTCATGGAACAAGGAAGTGGGGAGAGAGGTATTGAAATTTCCTAAGATCAGCTACTCAGTAAAGGCCAGTATGCTGATTTGCAAAGACAGTCTACATTTGATGATCACACCTTGTCTCTATGCTGCATGGCAGCTTTGACTGCTTTGGACAGGGTTAAAGAATCAGGCGACGGAGTCATTTACTCAAATTATACAATTCCAAAAGAAGCCTTCACTGATTTTTTTTTTTACAAAGATTGACTTTAGCTGTAAATAAGTTAGACAAATATTAATTTAATCTTTGGCTTTTGAAAATGCTAATTCAGAATGCAAAAGGATGATCCACTCTTTAAATACAAGATCAGCATCCACAGATGAATGGATCTGAAATACAGTCGATATTGGACCTCATACTCATGATGATAATTGGAGAGAAGAGACTTACAAAAACTTTAATAAAAATCAAAAGGTCAGATGTTTTCATTGTGGTAAACAAGGTCCTCTAAAAGNAAAGTAGAAGAAAGGTGTTCCTAGAAACAATGTGTTTTTCTAAAGGTAATCNAAACAGAAGGCCCTGAATTCTGGAATATGTCAAAGATGCAGCAAAGGCTGATATCGGACTAATGAATGCAGATCAACAAGGACAGGAAAGGTAATCCTTTGCCATCAGGAATGCCTTTAGGGGCCCTTTGCAGGCTCCCATGTCAATTTTGATTTAATCATTCCATGTCAGCATGGGAGAAACTCCTCTACAGAGCAATTAAAGACCTGAAGCCTTTTGTTAAAAACCATACTGCTCTGGATGATAGAACAGATTCAGTAGATAAAATAAAATTTTCAAGAGAAACCCTAAACAAGTATTTCGGCAAACTTCTATAAATGACCAAAGAACAAAGATCAAAATATGGATAAATGGCACTGTAATTGAAGATTTGGTTGACATAGGTGCAGACATAGCAATAATTTCACCAAAATCTTGGCATAAAGACTAACCTCTTCAGAAGGTAAATGTTCACTTTCTTGGTATTGGAAACTTTATCTCAGGTAAAACAAAATGTAAGATGGGTCAAGTGTATAGGGCCAGAAGGGCAGATAGGAAAATTAAAACCACATGAGGCTAACATAGCAATGGATTTATGGGGGTGTGATTTTTTGTAGCAATGGGAAACACAGATTAACATTCTTCTAGTCTCAGAAACAAACAATAAAATAAAGAATGGTTCTAAGAGAAATATTAAAAGGTATTATCATGAACAGTCATTAATCATTCAGGTTGTACATAATCAGGCCACAACATCTGGCAGTCTTTCAAAGGTACCAACAGTCCTATCNCTGAAATAGTTAACTGATAAACTTGTCTGGGTAAGTCCTTTGACATTCAAAAAATTACATGCGCTACTAGAACAGCTGGTACAGGAACAGCTAAACACTCAACATATTCCAAAAGAGACAGTCCTTGGAATTCTCCTATATTTGTCACTAAAAAAAATTTGGAAAATGGAGAATAGTAATAGATCTAAGAGGTATTAGTAAGGTGATCCAGCAAATTGTCTCTTTATAGCCTGGAATTCCCTTGTCTTCTGTATTGCCCAATGGATAGTCTATTATAGTAATTGATTCAAAAGACAGCTTTTTTACTATACCTTTACAAGAACAAAAAAGAGAAAAATTTGCCTTTACAGTGTCTACTTATAACAATTCTCAGCCTGTTAAAAGGTATTAATGAAAAAGTCTTCCACAAGGGATGTTAAACAACCCCACCTTGTGTCAATATTTTGTACAACAGCCATTGGGAATCATTTTTAAAGTTTCATAAATCTATAATCCACCTTTATATGGATAATATCTTACTAGCTGATTCAGACTCAGTTATCTTAGGGAAAAAATTGAAGAAGTAAAGAAAATTTTGCTTTGTTAAGGATTGCAAATTGTTGCTAAAAAATACACAGAGAGTACAAATCAGGAGAGTTGAATTATGAACTCTTAATTATTTTCAAGAATTGCTAGTAGAAATTACCTGCCTATGTCCCACAATCAGATGAACTACTCAAGAACTAAATAATTTATTTCAAACCTTACAAAGTGATAAGGTAATAAGTAGTTCAAGAAAATTATCAGCTCAGACTGACAGACAATTGGCTTTGGTAGAAAAGAAATTATAGGATGCACATGTGGATTATTTGGATCCAGAGCTTGATTGTCTTCTACTTATTTTACCTCCCACAACTTCTCCTACAGGAATCCTTGTGCAGAGAGAAGATAATGTTTTAGAATGGATACTTTTATCACACAAATGGAGTAAAAAATTAGAGACCTATGTAGAAAAGGTTTCTGAAAGGAAAATTGAGACCTCATCAATAGACAGGCATAGGCCCAACAGAAATTGTGGAACATTTTATTAATGCTGAAATTGCCTCATTATGGGCAGAAAATAAACATTGGCAAAGAGCTTTCAGTAATTTCTTGGAAGAGATTAGCAACAAATATCCCAAAAGCAAGAGACTTCAGTTTATAAAAACTAATTGAAACTTTCCTCACATTGTATGAGGAACACCAATTTCTGGAACCTTTACATTCTATTCTGATAAAAATTAATCAGGAGAGGCATGTTATAAGTCAGGAAAAATAAGTGAAGTGGCTCAAATCCCTGATAATTCTGTTCAAAAGTCAGAATTACATGCTATTCTCATGGTATTATTAGATTTTTCCAAACCTCTTAATGTAGTTGCTGACTCTCAATATGCAAAAAAAGGTGTTTTACAAACTGAAACCACTGAACTTATTCCAAATGATTCAGAATTAAATTTGTTATTTCTTCAATTACAAGAAATAATCAGAAATAGAAATAATCCCTTGTATATCACACATATCAAATCCTGTATGTGTCTACCAGGCCCCAGTACAAGGCAATGATGAAATTGATCAGCTATTGGAAGGAAATGTGTGAGAAGCTTCATAAGAAATACCACATTAATAGCAAAGGTTTCAAGAAAGACTTTTCTATCACTTGGCAATAAGGGAAGGGAATTATAAAGAACTTTCCCACTTGTTCTTTGTATAACAAAACGCCATTGACTGCAAGAAACTCAAAAGTACTCAAAGATATGAAATTTGGCAAATGGATGTATTTCATTCTGTGGAGTTTGGAAAATGAAAGTATGTGCACCATACCCTAAATACATATTCAAGATTTCAATGGGCAGCTGCTTTTTAGTTCTGAAAAGGCTGATTCTGTAATTATACATTTATTAGAAGTTATGGTCATTATGGGAATACCTGTAAAAGTTAAGACTGACAATGCTCCAGCATATGTATCTAGTAAAATGAAATTTTTTTGCACAGTACAACATAAAGCATATTACAGATACACCACACAATCCTAGAGTACAAGTAGTTTTAGGAAGAAGATCTAATCTCACCTTAAAAGATATGCTTAATAAAAATAAAGAGGTAATAAAGACCTCATAGATAGATTACANGGTACTTTATTTACTTTATATTTTTTCAGTGCTGCCAAGGGGTTGTGACTCATTCCTTTAATCCCAGTATATGGGAAGCAGGTGGATCACTGTGTGTTTGAGATCAGCCTGATACAGAGCTAGTTTCNGGACAGCCAGGGGCTTTTACCCAGAGAAACCCTGTCTTGAAAAAGCAAAATGCTAATGAGAACAGAATTGTAGGATAAAGTGTTAAACAGTCTTATTAATAAAAAACCCATAGCCAGATATTGGCGTTAAAACCAAAAGATCAGAAAAGCAGAAAGAAGCCAGCTACGTTCTCACCACTTGGAGATCCTCAGCCAAAGAGACCTACTTCCTGTATACCTGTAGCTATATGCCTTTATGTTCTGCCATCTCATTTCCTCTCTATGCCCAGCTACATTACTTCATTTTCCTGCCCAGCTCTGTCACTTCCTGTCTGTCTGTACAGACCCCCCAGACCTTTATGGTTGGTGCTGGAATTAAAGGTATGTACCACCATGCCTG
>LZPO01109073.1:5216-17559 GCA_001675575.1 Neotoma lepida
TTAATAAAGGATCTCTCTGTGAATACAGGTGTTTGGGTGTGGTTTGTGCCTAAGCCTGGGGGTCTGAGAGGGAGCCCCCACTGTGCAGAAGTCCCCTTCAGAATGCAAGTGGAAGGGCTGGGCATTGATGGTGCATTCCTTTAACCCCAGCACTTGGGAAGCAGAGGCAGGTGGATCTCTGTGAGTTAGTTCTAGGACAGTCAAGGCTACACAAAGAAACCCTGTCTCAAATCCCAACCCCCCAAAAGAAACAGAATGCAAGTGGCACCTGGAAAAGGGACCTAGAAGTAGATGTGGGGACATGACAGCCAGCCCTAACCTGATGGCACCGTGTTACTACCTGCTCTCTGTCCCAGCTGATTAGTGACACTTCCCCCCGAGTGCTCAGACCTGTGTAACAATTAACACATAACTCCCCAGTGATGGCTAAAGAACCTTANCACANTACCAGGNNTCCCTTAAGGGCTGTTGAGCTTTACCCTGGAATGCCTGTGAGAGCCTTGTGGCCTGTAGATGAGAGAATAGGATGATGGTGTTTCTGCTTGGAGGTATTTAACCACTTGCTTTCTGCCTTTGTAAACTTGCTTATTGTTGTGGGACTGGACTGGAATGGTGTTTTTATTATTATACACCGGGAAAGAGAAGCAACCAAGGGAACTAACACAATTGTCTTGCCTGGCTGTGGATTCCATAGATAACTCTAAGGAACACCTTTGCTAACCACCTTTATAAACCCTGCCTTTAGCCTCCGTTGGCATGGCTTGCTGTTTGGCTCTAAAGATGCCATCTTCTGCTAGGAGTAAAAATAAATCCATTTAATCTAAATTTGAATTGAGTCTAAGTCTTTGATNTTTCCCAATGGTTTCAAACACCACAACATAGACAACTGAGCTATGGGGATCTCACACTGAAACTTGTAGTCAGTTGACAAGGGAAAGCTACCAAGAGNAGTGTGCATATGAAGGACATAGGTACAGAAATAGAGTGCAATTGTCNTAGTAGGTTTCTATTGCTGTGAAGAGACACCATGGCCAGGGCAACTCTTATAAGGAAAAACATTTCATTGGAGTGGCTCGCTTACAACTCAGAGGTTCAGTCCATTATCATCACGTTGGGACATGACAGCATGCAGGTAGACATGATGCTGGAGTAGAGTCCTACATGTTGCAGGCAACAGGAAGTGGTCTATGTATCACACTGAGTGAATCTTGAGCATGTATGAGACCTCAAAGCCCACCTCCACAGTGACACACTTNCTCCAACAAGGGCACACCTCCTAATAGTGCCACTCTCTTGAGAGCCATTTTCTTTCAAACCACCACAGCAATTGTCTCTGTTGGGTAAAACTTGGGACAAGTACATCTACAAGATGCACAGCTGTTATGTTAATACTTTGAAAGAGATTTTTGGGACAAGTAAAATTTAGAGATAGGCTGTTCTATGTTGGTGCTTTGAAGGAGATTTTGAGGAACTTGGGAAGGTAAAAAGCATAGCAGCATGAGGCATGCCCCTGGACTCTGTGGAGCCCACCAGTGACCAATGTGCAATAATGGACCTCTGTGCCCAGGTGGAGCCTGCCTAGATGGCTGAGCTATGGAGGGAAGCAAAAGACTCAGCATATTGTCCCTTTCAGTGGCCTGCACTGTGGAGCTCAGGCCCNTGAACAGGGCTTATGGTAGAAGGTCCTGGAGCAGGGAAATGGTTGCATGCACTCCAAGTCTTGGTAGTGCCAAGCACTATGGCCACTGCCAGCAACTAGTGGGGTGGGACAGGAGCATTCAGAGGCTGCTTGTTGTACCTAATAGGTTTCTCCACCAACACAGTAAGCCAGATCACACCAAAGTATAACAGGTATATACAAACAAAGCAACCCCCGGGTGGGTTCGCCTGTCAAAGATCAAGGCCAGAGATATCTTACCACCGAACTAAAGCAGGGAGATTTTATGGATTATAGATGAGGGGTGATAGGTGTCCATCACAGCTTGGTTTGTGCCCAAGTATGGTCAAAAACTGAGCGGTTGGGTGGGTGTCTTGTGATATTTTAATTGTGTTCTGACAAATAAAGCTTGCTTGGAGTCAGAGGGCAGAGCTAGCCACTAGCCAACCAAAATAAACCTCAGAGGTTTTGGAGGATTGTAGACAGGACAGGAAGGAAGTAGTAAGGTAGGGCAGAGAATAATCTCATCTTTTTTGGAGAAAGGAATAGAGCAGATTGGAAAAGACTGGTGGCTTCTCTGCTTCTCTGATCCTTCAGGTTCTTACCCTGATATCTGACTCCTGAATTTTATTGATAAAGAATAATAACGCTTCAGGTGGGGAGTTGAGCAGCTAGTAACTTCACGGGAGGAAGCTGCAGTAGCCACCAAGAATTTGGAATTGGGTTTTTTGGCAGGGTTTGGAGAGAGAGACAGGAATGGAGCCTTCTAGATCATGGAGGGGTGAGCTGGAGGTTCCAACTGAACAGTAGCCTGGCTCTTGTAAGCTACAGGGCACCTGGCAGCTGACTGTGAGGTAGAAAAGGTGTTTACAAAGCAATTGGCTTTAAAAAATACAAGACTTGTAAAGAGACTCAAGTGCTTAAATTTATAAAAACAAAAGGAAACAAAACAACACCAAAAAACAACCCACATTCACAATGTGGCTCTCACTACAACTCTTGGGGAAGTGGTGGGGGGGTGGGAATGGTGCGTGTTGTGTGTATGGAAAAAACTGCATTTGCCATCATGGGTGTCCTAGAGCCTCAAGGACAGACAGTGCCCCTCTTTGGACCTCTTGTGCATTCAAAAACTCTTGTACTGAACATAAATATTTCACATGTCCATTCCTTACAACCCACAACTCCAGGCTATTGTAAAAGGACCCCACAGATGTTTAAACAATTAGATAAACAGAAAGGGGAGAACTCTCTACCCTACTAATCTCTAAAAAAGGCCTTAGCTATGACAAAATATGACCTCACTGCCACAAAATGACACTGGTTGGCAGTGTCATTACATTACATTACATTACAGGGGAGTAAAACTTAAGACGCTAATACAGAGACGTCATGATAAAAAAAAATGGTTTCTGGGTGTGGTAACACATGCCTTTAATCCCAGTACTCAGGAGGTAGAGGCAGGCAGAGTTTGAGGCCCGCCTGGTTACAGAGGGAGTTCCAGGACAGCCAGGGCTACAGAGAAACCTGTCTTGAAAATAACGAAACAACAACAAACCAAAAACAAAACAAAACAAAAAATGGTTCAACCCATCCCCTGTGCTAATGTGGGACAAGACTGTGCTTGTGTCTTCCCTAGAGGTGTGGAATGGCTGTCAGACCAGGGTGAAGGGGAAGAGACAAGAGCACAACTCCAACCTCAGCAGGATCAGACTGTCCTTTACTTAGAATGACGAGGACAACAACCTCTCTGCAGGAATGGAGGCTGTGAGACTCGGCACTAGGGCCCTGAGGTTTTGTAGGGTTTGAAATTAGAAGGATGTTAGATTTTAGAACAGAGTAAAGAGATAAAGGGCAAGAAGGAGACCAGAGTCTGCCCTCAACAGATGAGACTGTCTCCTAGCACAGCAGCCAGGGACTGCAGCTCCCCTCAGAATGGAAGTTGTCCAAATAGGAGGGAGATGGTCAAGCACTTATGGAAGTGGACAAGGGGCTTGGGTACGAGGAAGCTGATATGGCTACCGAGGGTACGTGCATGTTAAGATGTTGTTGTTTCTTTTTTGACTCTTTTTGGGAGGCCTGCCACTCAGCTCCCAAATAAATCATATATGGAGTCTTAGTCTTAATTATGAATGCCTGGCCTTAGCTTGACTTGTTTCTTGCCAGCTTTCCTTAAATTATCCAGTCTATCTTTTGCCTCTGGGCTTTTCCCGTTCTCTTACTCTTGTAAGAGAATCTTACTCTTACTCTGGGCCTGGCCCCTGGAGTCCTCCTTCTTCTCTGGCTACTTCTTTTCACTCATCCATCTCTTTTTTTCCTCCCAGATTTCTCCCTCTATTTGTTCTCTCTGCCTGCCAGCCCCACCTATCCTTTTTCCTGCCTCGCTATTGGCTGTTCAGTTCTTTATTAGACCATCAGGTGTTTTAGACAGGCACAGTAACACAGCTACACAGAGTTAAACAACTGCACCATAAACAAAAGTAACACACCTTAAAATAATATTCTACTACATTAAGGCATCATTGAGAAATTTATAACCTCCTCTTCCTGGGATTGTTTGCCCAGATAAAGCAGTCTATTTTGAGAAACTGTCTGTCCCAGCAAACAATCTGGCTTGAGATGTGGATGTGATTGACTGACAATAGTTGGGCAATGAGAGCAAGACAAGTCTCAAGGGGCTTCTGGTTTTCTGCAGCCAGGGCATTCTATCATTCCAGACCCTGAAAATAGAAAGAGAAGGAGTAGGGGCATTATCTCTTTCTTAGCTGCTTTGAGCTGAAGAGGATCATTGTCAGGAGGGTGTAGATCAGGTCACTTCATGAAGATGGGTAACCCCATTCCTCTGGCTCATCTGGTTCAAAGATCCTTAGGGGCTTGTATTTTTCAGTCAGAAAAAGTTGAGTAAGGGTTTGAGAAGTGAGAATTTGTATTCTTTTTTTCTTTTGGTGTTTCAAGACAGAGTTTCTTTATGTAGCCTTGGCTGTTCTGGAACTATCTCTGTAGACCAGGCTGTCCTCAACCTCAGAGATCCACTTGCCCCTGCTTCCCAAGTGCTGAGGTTAAAGGCATGCACCACAACCACCCAGCTGAGAATTTGTCTTCTTTGCTGTAACAGAATAGAGAAAAATTTTAGAATGGAGGGTCTGAAATAGGGCCAATGCTATCATAATGATGGGTCCAATAAGGGGTGTCAATCAGGACCCCTAGGTGCCCCCCAATCCTCTCCAACCCAAAGGAGATATTCTGACTCCAGATTTTATTTCCTCCTGTAGCTCTCTGGCCTTATCCCATGACACCAGAGAGATCTGTGTAAAAGCAGCACCTCTTCCTATCAGCACATTCCTCCCTTTTGTGCTGTCATAGGACTAATCTTTTCCTGGTTTGCAACACCATGGCTGCCAAGGAATCTGAGGTTTGGAGTTTTTCAATATGGTCTTCCATGACAGCAAGGTCAGTCTCCTTTTGTTGGGTGAGTTGACTGTGTTTTCTTTGTTGGAGTCTGATGGTCATTCTTTCCAGGCCCATGGTTCCTGCCATTGTCATCCCAGTCAAAGTGGGAATAACATGGGATTTCTCTTAACTTGAGTGAGAGTGGGCTGAACTTCATTTCATTCCCAGGGGTAACCCTGAGACCAGGGACTAGGTGTACTACCTTACACAGTGGTTGGTTGGTGGGGTAACAAGAGGAGATGCCAGTGGGGTGTGTGAAATGGTCCAGATGTAATAACCAAAGTAATTAATGTTACAAACCAAACACAAACTAAAATAACTGATAAAGATATATATCAAAATTGTCCTATTGTGTCTGAAAACACCACTACATTCTGCCAAAACAAATGCTACATTTCTTCTGTCCCTCATCTAAGATGGATGTAAGTATTCTAAGTATGTTCTGTGTGGTCTTTTGCCTTTAAAAATCGCTCTATACTTGAGCTTTGGCACGAAGAGTCTTTCTGAGGTGCTAGCCCACTCTTGGTTGCCCGCCAAAAATAGTCTTCATTGGCATAATATGCATTGGGATCAGTAACTTTCTCCTTGGATTATATCACCATTATGAAGGTTCATCCTAAAATGCAAAAGGCTTGTGATCAGTCTATTTCTCTGGTTATTAGTATGAAAATTATCCTCTAGGTGCTTTAAGACTCTCTCTCTCTCTCTCTCTCTCTCTCTGTGTGTGTGTGTGTGTGTGTGTGTGTGTGTGTGTGTGTGTGTGTGTTTAAAAGCTTACCCTGAGAGAGGCTAGGGGCTATCCTGGGATTCCCAACACTCAGTGTAGAACACTCAGTATAGTCACTAGCTGGCTAATAAAGATTTTCTATTGCAGTGGTTTTCAATCTTCCTAAATCTGTGACCCTTTAATATGGTTTTCATGTTGTGGTGACCCCCAACCATAAAATTATTCTCATTGCTACTTCATAACTGTAATTTTGCTAGTTATGAATCATAATGTAAATATCTGATATCATAATGTAAATATCTGATATGCAGGATATTTAATATGGAACCCCTGTGAAATATAAGTTCAATCCCCTCCAAAGGGGTCACAACCCACAGGTTGAGAACCACTACTCTTTTGGCTTAAACCCATGTCTGAATAGTGGATACTTCTTCTCTGGTGGATACCTCACAGCACTAGTGAATGAAGAAAGAAAGAAAAGAGGAAAGGACATGACTTCTTCTAGGTATGGTGGGGGAAGTGGTTTATTGTAGATAAAGGGGAGAGCATAGCATAGGGGTAGAGGCATCTGGAAGAGTCCAGAATAAACATGACCAGACTGAGCCAGGCCATGTGAGGAGAGGGGGCAGGGGAGAGTGGAAAGGAGCCACTGTCCAAAGGGGTGGTCTGGGCCAAGAGATTGGCCAAGAGAGTAAAGTTAATCTTAGAATTTTTTTCTAAGATTACAATGTAGAAAATATATTTAAAAAATCAAGGCATGGATTACAATATAGAAAACATATTTTAAAAGTCAGGGCAGGGATGATTACAAAGCACACCCTGATCTACTTGTAGCTCTGTGGTAGCTGCAGGTGGACAAACCCTGAGACACTATAGGATTCACTCAATTTTAAGAATTTAGGGTGAATAGAAACAACAACAACAAAAAAAGGGAAATGGCCCACCAAAGCTTCTAAGTCATTTGCACTCAGTAGGCACGTGGTGAGTTTCAGAAAACCCAGTTCTGATGTGCCAGAACTGAAGCCAAAAGTGGTAGGTGCCAGGAGACCAATGAAAGAAATAGATGGTTCCAGGATCAAACAGGATAAAATGTACTGGGGACTTATAGACAGAAATGTGTCTTGAGCAGCAACATGACAGGGAGACTTTTGTATCCAATCATAGGATAAAGGGTTCATGCCCTACATTTGGCAAAGGTGGCCCATGAGAACTGGAATGTAGCTAGTCTTCTCTAATTTATTATTGTCAGTTAAAAAACAATCTGGGTGGCTCTGGTGCAGACCCCAGCAGCCAGCCAGCAAAGGACAGACCTGCCAGCAGGCAGCACCACCAGCATTACCACCTACCGAACCCAGTCCCCATAAGACCCACTCCGTGGCCCAGCATCCTCCCTGAGGACAGCCCTCTCCTCCAACATCAGCAAACCCTATAGGCACAAGCACCACCTACACCATTTGGAAGAAGAGATGGGTAAATACCAGTGTAAGAATACATTCAACAACATCAAGGGCAATATGATACCACCAGAACCCAGTGGTCCTACAACAGCAAAATCTGAACATCCCAAAGCAGATGAAGCAGAAGAAAACAACTTTAAAAATAACTTTATGAAGATGATAGAGGCCTTTAAAGATGAAATGAAAAATTCCCATAAAGAAATAGAGGAAAAGACAAACAAAAAATTGGAAGAAATCAATAAATCCCTTAAAGAAAACCAAGAAAGAAACAAACAGGTAAAGGAAACAGTTCAAGACTTGAAAATTGAAATAGAAGCAATAAAGAAAACACAAAACGAGGGAATTCTGGAAATGGAAAATCTGGGGAAGCAAACAGGAACTACGATGGAAGAGAGAACACCTCAGGTATTGAAGATACGATAGAGGAAATAGATTCATTGGTCAAAGGAAATGTTAAATCCAAAAAAATTCTTAACATAAAACATCCAGGAAATCTGGGACACCATGAAAAGACCAAACCTAAGAATAACAGGAATAGAAGAAGAAGAATTCCAGTTAAATGGCACAGAAAATATATTCAACAAAATCATAGAAGAAAAACTTTCCCAACCAGAAGAAGAACATGCCTATGAAGATATAATAAGCTTACAGAACACCAAATAGACTGGACCAAAAAAAAGTCCCCTCACCACATAAAAATCAAAACACTAAACATACAGAATAAAGAAAGAATATTAAAAGCTAAAAAGAAAAAAAAACAAGTAACATATAAAGGTAGACCTAACATAATTACACCCAACTTCTCAATGGAGACTCTAAAAGCCAGGAGATCCTGGATAGACGTTTTGCAGACACTTAGTCATCAGGGAAATGCAAATCAAAATGACTCTGAGATACCATGTCAGAATGGCTAAGATCAAAAACACCGATGACAGCTCATGTTGGAGAGGATGTGGAGCAAAGGGAACACTCCTCCACTGCTGGTGGGAGTGCAATCTTGTACAGCCACTTTGGAAATCAATATGGCAGTTTCTTAGAAAAATGGGAATCAATCTACCTCAAGACCCAACTATACCGATCTTGGGCATATACTCAAAGGATGCTCATTCATACTGCATGGACACTTGTTCAACAATATTCATAGTAGCTTTATTTGTAATAACCAGAACCTGGAAACAACCTAGATGCCCCTCAACTGAAGAATGGATAAGGAAAATGTGGTACATTTAGCCTGACCCAGCTATTTCACTGTATCCACCCCTCGACCCTTTGGATAGCACCCCGTGGCCACCTGATCCTCCTCCTAACCCCTTCCATACCCCCTCTGCGCCCCTGGCTTATCATGTGGAGGGCACAACCAGGGGGAAAATAGCTAATCTCTTCCTTGTTTATGTTGACCCGGGAGGCAACCGGCCTAATGCCTGGTATCCCTGGGAGGCCCAAGATCTTAGGGAGCTAAAAAAGGCTGTCTCTGAGGACAGTCCATATTTGCCCTGGACTGAGACCATCCTCCAGGGCCTGGCGCACCAGTCTTGCATGGCCATGGACTGGAATAACCTCGCCAGGGCAGTCCTCACATGTCCCTTGTTTTAAAAATGGATCATTGCCTGTAGAGACCTCGCTCCACTACCCACCAGGCAAAGGTCATGGCAGCCGCTATGCAGGCTGCCCACAAAGAGGAAATGACTACTTTGGTCAATGCCCTCCAGCAAGTCTCAGCACGGGGGAGTGTACCTGCTTCAGCTGTGGTCGATGCTCTGGTTAAACAACAATTGTCTTTGGGGCATGTCTGGCCATCCACCAGCCTCTGGAATTCTCTGGTTTTTGTTATAAAAATGCCTAATGGCTCCTGGAGATTCCTACATGTAAGGAAAAAAAATTACAAGTAAGAAAAATTAACAAAAAGTGATCTCGTTCGGGACTCCCCAAAGGGGGCTCCCCTGGGTACCTGCCATCCCTAACACTTATTATCTGTCTATTATTGATATTAAGGATTGTTTTTTCTCCATTCCATTACATCCAGATGATATGAAGAAGTTTGCATTCTCCTTGCCTTCTACCAACTTCCGGGGCCCCCGATTACATTATTAAAGGCAAGGATATTTCTGTCAGGATATTTGGCACAGAACCTCATTCCCTTACTGTTCCCTTTAAAATTACTGACTTTACCTGGCTTCAAAAAAATAATAGCAGAATTGCCATAGCCCTTGAGGGGTTCTTGGGAAAAACTGACTGCCATTATGGCCCTTAGAAATGGATGAGTTCCTTCTCCTGTCTGGAGTAGAGGCCCCCTAGAATCTTTTGCCTCACCCAAACCCCGATTTTCTTAGTGTTTACTGACGGGGGTAGTTTGGGGGCCTCCCTAGTCGTATTCCCACCTCTTGGACGAGGGGAGGAACCTACACCTAGAAAAACAATCTCCCATGAGGTAGAGGGATCCTCACAGTTTAAGGAGCTGTTTGCCATTGTTATGGTGCTAGACACCATATCAGAGCCATTTAATCTATTTTCTGATAGCCTGTATGTTGTAAATCTTTTGCCCAACCTGGTTGAAGCCCGTATTAAATTAGATTCCAACCCCATTTCTCCTCTTATGATTCAGGCTCGCTCCTTACTTAAACAGAGACTCAATCCCATTTATTTACAACATCCTAGAGGCCACCAAAATTTGCCGGGATTTCTTTCCAAAGGAAATCAGCTGGCTGACCACCTGGCTTCAGTGCCTCAGTGTAATACTGTTACTGAGGCTACAGATTTCCACCTACTGACCCATGTTAACTGGAGAGGCCTGAAACAAATTCCCACAGGTACCGGTTAAAGATCTCAAGAAAATTGTCTGGACCTGTAAGTCTTGTCAGCCCTTCCTTCAGATCCCTCCCCTCCAAAAGATGGGGAGCAATCCCCGAGGGCTTTGCCCCAATCATTTTCTGGCAGATTGATGTCACACACTATTCCCCATTTGGAAAACTTAAATATGTTTTGCTTTCCATGGATACCTTCTCCAGAGCCTGTTGGGCATCAGCTCATGCCTGGGGGGGGGGTATGATATCCAACCATGCTATTAGCCATATGCTTCAATGCTTTGCCACCCTTGGCATACCCAGCCAAATCAAAACAGATAATGGCCCATGCTTTATTGGCAAAGCCTTCACAGATTTCCTACAAACCTGGAAAATTTCTCATTCCACTGGCATCCCCTATAATCCTCGGGGACAGGCCATCGTGGAAAGATTCAACCAAATACTTAAGTCTCAATTACAAAAACAAGAGGGGGAGTCTCTACCCCCACATGATCAACTAAGAAAGGCATTACTAACCTTAAATATTTTAAATTTTTCTAAGGAAGATAAATATTTATCTCCTTTTCAAAAACATTGGTCCTCATCACTTACCTACAGCGCCATCTAGATAAAGTGGAGGGACCCCTCAACTGGGGCATGGAGAGGACCAGACCCACTCCTCACTGCAGGAAGAGGGTTCGGATGTGTCTTTCCTCAAAATGAAAAGAGACCCATCTGGGTACCGGCCAGAGACCTCAAATACTTACCCCAACAAGGGGACAATAATAACAATAATTCCAGGGAGTGTCACACCCCTGAGGATAGTCTTTCTGTTTCTCTCTTAAACACAGATAAGAATGTGGAGGCTGCTGCTTGTCCTGATGCTGATGTCGATGGCCCTACCCAGTGATGGAGGATTCAGAGGCCCGTCGATCATCAAAAGACCCTGGAACTTATATATGGAAAACCTTGTGATTGTGGTGGTGAAACAAGCAAAGTCCAACATTATACNGGACAGCTGATCAGCACAGCTGACTTCGGTGATAAAACTGCTTACCTCACCATCCCAAGCCATACTGGCACTTTGGGGCCCTCCTACCATGAGTGGGCCTGCGTGCTAAAACCAAAAATGGTGCCCGTGGTTAATGACAGACCTGGACCGTGCCCCTGTACTGTCTTTTATCAGACCATGCATTCCACCTGCTACACTGCAGTACATCAATGCATTGGGCAGAGTGACAATAAAACATATTGAGTTGTCACGAGAAATGGTATTAGCCATTCAGACACCTTTGGCTCCGCCCTGAAGGGCACCCAGAGGGGAACTATGCCATGTTCTGGCACCTCCAGTGAGCATGTCTGCTGGAATTTGGCGGCCCCTATTGGTTATTCCGATGGTGGAGGAGTACAAGATCAGTTACTAGAGATCCAGATTAAAAAGAAAATAAAACAAATAATTTGGGCTGGGTTTCCTGAGCTTTTCTATCACCCCTTGGCTCTCCCAGAACAAAAGGGAGACCTCAGCCTCAATGCTAACACCCAGGCCATCCTGGAAGCATCTCTCTCCATGCTTAACCATACCAACCCCTCCCTTGAGGAGGATTGCTGGCTTTGCTTTCACTCAGGACCACCCCAACTTTTGGCCCTGTTCACTAATGTCTCGTATTCTAGCTTTATCTTTATTAATATTTCTGATCATTATCCCAACCCTCCAATGGGCTGCTCCCCCACCCCATCTATAAAGGTACAAACCCTTCATGCTTTACCTGCCAACTCCTGCCTCTGGGCTCCTCCACCAATAGGTAACAGTACAAATGTTCTTGATGCAGGCCAGATCTCTTCCTTTCTGTGTGGCAATAATGTTACTGGTCCCCACCACATGGAAGTATGCCCACCCCAGGGGATGGTGTGGGTATGTGGAAGAGGGATGGCTTTTAATTTTCTTCCTAGCTCTTGGACAGGCCTCTGTGCCCCCACCCTGCTGATCCCTGATGTAGATGTTATCCCTGGTAAGGAGGCCCTTCCAGTGCCTGCCTTTGACTATATAGGGGGTAGGTCTAAAAGAGCCATACAAATGATACCCCTCCTCATTAGGCTGGGAGTAACTACAGGTGTGGCCACAGGGGTCACAGGCATTGGCCTATCCTCACATCTTTTTAGAAAATTATCCCTTCAATTGATTGATGATGTAAAGGTCATTTCCAGCACCATTCTTGACCTACAGAGTCAGTTAGATTCTCTGGCTGAAGTAGTCCTCCAAAATAGGAGGGGGTTA
>LZPO01109075.1:0-14298 GCA_001675575.1 Neotoma lepida
TTTTTTTGCATATATGTATATTTTCTCTCAGATATCATAGACATTATTTTGATTTGTAGCTTTTCAAAGCCATGGTGTAGAAAGAAAATGAATTCATTGTTATCTTTCCCTTTAGAAGTAGAAGAAATTATCAATGTGGAGGAGTTCACCATGGAAATTGTCTACAATAACATCATACAGGGAGGGAGCACTGCCACATATCACCAAGTAGAAAGATGTGGGATTCCAAGAAGACATTGTCTCCCAGACTACATAACCTATTCTGTGACAAGATGGTTGGAAATATCCTTATTTCACATGGGATAAGCTCAGACTCAGAAAATTTAACTCATTTCAAACCTAATTTTCTNTCTTAGATAGTAAANATAGAGAATATCCCATTTCTCGAAAGCATTCAAGCATTTTGAATACAAGGACACCATTCTGCCTCTCCTGGGGAAGAGAGAACCATGTTATACAGACATGTCTGCTCAGAGTGGTAGGAGAATAGCCAGGGATGTTTGTAAAATCTCTGTTATAATAGGTTTTGTCTGAGCTCTGAGTTCCCCATCTTCGACACACCCATGCACACACACACCACACACATGCATGTGCAAACACACACACACATGCACACACACACACACATACACACACACAAAGCTGAACCTTATATCACCCCAAATAACTGGAAAGGGAAGAAAAACTGAATTGAACAAGAAGCTCCTGCCACTTGCTGTGTCATAGTTAAAATTCTCTCCACCTTCATTTCTGCTCACATTTCACACACCAGTCCAACTGTGGGAGTGTGGTGAGCCAGATCTCTAGCAGTCATCATGTAGCTGTCAAGATATGCTCTGACAGCATGATGGTAGGCAGAGGTCAAGGTTAGGCAGGATAGAAGCTAAGAGAGACTAGTAGAAAAGATGACCTATATTAAGTTAAACACCAATGAACCTCTTAAGTGTGACATAAACATCTACCTTTAGCCACTGTAAATATAGTTTGTTTGAATTTCTATGTTTGGTTTTATTTTACAACTTCATTAGCAAAAATTACAACTTCAAAGTATTTTTCCCATCATATTTATGTTTTAGAGATGTATAGATCTAGTTGAATTTGCCTGGAAAAAAGATTAATATTGTCTAATTGTTTTAAATAAACCTGAATTTTACAATTATTAAGCTTTATAAATAATTTGAACTGAGAGTTTGGGAGCTTTAAAAGTGTATCCCCTGGAATTAGAAAAAGAACAAGCTATTACTCTCATTTTCAATGTACTAATAAATCAATTTCAGTTTTAGGTTTCACTACATAATATGCCTATTCTGAAAGCTAATGTTGAATTTCTTGAATTACTGTAAATTATATCCAAGAGAAAGTATCAATGTTTCATGTAAAACTCTTGTAAAGTACATTGACAGCATCATTTTGCTGAGTGAANGCTGTTGAAATGTGAGGTTATGACTGTCAGTCTATCATTGTGTTTGCATTTGTTCTAAGATGACTGATTTGTATGTCACAATTGAAATTTAATAAGCTTTATCTATCCTCCTTTTTTTTCATTTAAAAGATACTATTGGAACACACAGCTTAGTTTACATCATGAGTCTGAGGATTTGATGACTAAAGAGTTCTAATACAGTCCTTGTTTAATCTTCAAAATTATACAAATTTGGAGAGAACATGATAAGATCAACCACCTTAATCTTAGAAGTGCATATTACCTAATTTATTCACTATGTAAAATAGAAAATAACTTGACTTAGCTGAGATTTCTAATCTGTGCTAATCAAGGTGAACAAAATTCCTTAGTATAATTCAGGTGTGGCATTGTACTAGGAATCAAATTCAAAGCTTTAATGTCAACATTCAGTTATTGAGACATAAGTTCCTATGTCTCTCCATGAAACATACTTTGTATTTCATCACCTTGCCATATTCTCTTCCCATTTAGTATGATGCTTTACACAATAAGTGAGAGCTATTAAAATGACCTAAAATCGGGATTATTGTTCCATCTTAATTCAGATTCATAAAACCTCACTTATCTTGAATTCAGACTCTTAATATCCTTATCCTAAGTTTCAAAATATGAAAAATAAGGGTTTAAAAACTCTGGTGTAGCCATTCAGTCTTGAAGGAAATGGGTTGGTGGTGCATGGCTATTTGCCAAGAATTCAAAAGTCTGAAGTAAAGGGATCATGAGTTCCAGGCAAGGCTTGGCTACATAGGGAAACCATGTCAAGGGAAGGGTGAGAGGGGAAGAGGGAAGAGGGAAGAGGGAAGGATAGAGAGAGAGAACTAGAGAGAGATGTTAGAGATTACTTATTAATATGACCCATTTGTCTTGTGGATAAGAAAGCTACAAATCAAGGTGTTAACTCCAACAAGGTCTCCAGTTCATTGACAGGGAAGACAGTAACAGAATCCAGGCCTCAGAAAGTCAACTAAATATTTAACAGGACAGACATAATTCTCTNTCTCCATCTCAGATGCTTCAAGTCAGATTGTGTCTCATAAAATATTTGCTTGGATTAGAAAGATTTTCCTGAGACTAGAGCTAATAATATAATGGCAGGACTAGCAACATCCATCTTTGTTTTTACTCTGCACACTTTAAGATCCATGATGAGAAATGTCCTAAGAATAGTGACTGTGCTAGTCATGTTAGCCAGTGTTCTATTTCTGTGAAGAGAAACTATGATCTTGGCAACTCTTATAAAGGAAAACATTTAAGTGGGATTCACATGGTGGCATGAAGGCAGGTATGATGCTGGAGAAAGAGCTGAGAGTTTTACATCTGGATCCACAGGCAGCAGGAAGAGAAAGTGCCACTGGGCCTGACGTGGGCTTTTTGAAACCTCAAAGCTAATTCCCAATGACATATTTCCTCCAACAAGGCTACACCTACCAAAAAAACAAAAGTGCTACTCATAAGCATTCAAATACATGACACTATGAGGGACATTTTTATTCAAACCACCACAGTACACTTCCTGGCCCCCATTGGCTTGTATCATAATACAAAAATGTACTCAGTCCAAATTCAGAAATTCAAAAATCTATGTCTCAACACTATTTAAAATACAAAGTTCAAAATCTTTTCTGATACTCAAGGCAATCACCTAACTGTAATCCCCTGCAAAATTTAAAGAAAAACATAGATCACATAATTTCAATATACAACAGAACAGAACATACATTACCGTTCCAAACCAGAGGAAAGGGAGCATAGAGAGAAAGTACTGGACTAAAGCAAGATTGANAAGTTAAGTTGCTGGGCAAATTCCAAACTCTGCATCTCCATGACTGATGTCAAAATGCTCTTCAGATCTTCAACTCNTTTCAGCTTTGTTGACTACAAATGACTGCAATACACTTCTCTCTCTTGGGTTAGTTCCATACAGTCTGTCACTTTTCTTGGTGGGTATCCCATGACTCTGGCATCTCCAACATCTTGGGGACTCCAAAGAAATCCAGGCTTCATTTTCACAGCTTCACACAANGGCCTTTTTGGGGCCNTCATGCAGCAACATCCCTGTCACATGCTTGGCCTCAGCAGCTTTCCTTGGTTGCAGAGGGAGATTCCATGGCCCTTTTCTTGTATCCTTAACTCTAAATCCAGAACTAAGTGGCCAAAGCTGCCAAGTTCTGCTGTTTACTGGGCTTGGAACATGGCCCCCTGTTTCAATTACATCTGCATCAGCTTTCTGGTTTCCATGGTTTTCTTCACTTTTTAAGCTTTTTTTTAATTCCTTTTCAGAAGTTGGAAGCTTAGCTGGGTGAGGTTTTGCCTTGANATTACCACTCCCTTTCTTTCATTTAGCATCAGGCTTTTCTTGAAACATTTTATCTCCATGATCCTTGGCTTTAGCTCCATTATACTTCCTGATATTTCTTTTTCTCTTCCAACTGTACATTTTTTTAAATTTCTCTTTTCCACAATTGNTCCTTTTCATTACAGATCTGCATAAGAGTGATCGCTAATATCCATGCANTACACATAATACTTGGCCATCTTAAAATCTCCTCTGCCAAAATTGTCAATTCCAAACTCTTCAATTTAGGCTGAAGAAGATTTTTTAGGGGCAAGGGCAAAAAGCAGCCACNTTCTGCAACAAAATATCACAAGAATGGTCTCTAAGCCATTTACTAATAGTCTTCTTTGAAACTTCTTGAGTTGGGCTGTCATATTCTACATTGCTCTCNGCACCACTGTCTTCCACATTCCTATTTGTATGTTCCATTAAGTGCCACTTAAAACATTCCACTGCTTTCCTAATCCAAAGTTCCNAAGTCTACATTCCTCTGAAAAGCAGCATGGTCAGCCCTGACATAGCAATACCACACTCCCCATACCAGCTTCTGTCCCAGTCAGTGTTAGCCAGTGTTCTATTTCTGTGAAGAGACTCCATGACCATGGCAACTTTTACAAAGGAAAACATTTAACTGGGGGCTTGTGTCTTCGTTAGGGTTTCTATTGCTGTGAAGAAACACTATGACCAAAAAGCAAGTTGCAGAGTAAAGGGTTTATTTGGCATACACTTCTACATCCTAGTCCATCATTGGAGGAAGTCAAAACAGGAACTCAAGTAGGGCTGGAACCTGGAGTCAGGAGCTGATGAAGAGGCCATAGAGAGGAGCTGCTTACTGGCTTTCTTTTCCTGCTTGTTCAGCCTGCTTTTTTANAGAACCCAGGACCACCAGCCCAGGGATGGCACCACTCACAATGGGCTCACCATTGATCACTAACTGAGAAAATGCCTTATAGTTGAATTTCATGCAGGCATTTCCTCAACTGAGAATCCTTTTCCTCTGATGACTCTAGCTTGTATCAAGTTGACACACAAAACCAGCCAGCCAGTACAGCTTGTTTATAGTTTCAGAGGTTGAGTCCATTCTTATTGTGGTGGGGAGCATGACAGCAGAAAGGTAGAAATGGTTCTGGAGAAGGAGCTGGGAGTTTTACTTCTGGGTCTGCAGGCAGCAGGAAGAGAGAGAGCCACTGTGCCTAGCTTGGGCTTTTGAAACCTCAAAACCAACCCCAGTAACACACCTCCTTCAACAAAACTAAACTTNTTCTAACAAACAGTGCTATTCCCTAAGCATTCACATATAAGAGTCTATGGGGTCATTCTTATTCAAACCAGCACAGCAACCAAATGAGATATTACATCAGTGTTGGTAACTTTACAAAGTCTGCCATGCTCCTGTGTGTGAGCCATACCCACAGCATTTGCANGGCATGAGTTGGACACAGAGAATTCTTTTAAAAAAGAAAGGAGACAGAGACATCAAGGACACCACTAGACAACCCACAGAATCAGCTAACCTGGCCTCATAGGGGCTCACAGAGACTGAACCAACAATCAGGGAGCCTGCATGGGATTGACCTAAGCTTTCTGCATATATGTGACAGTTGTACAGCTTGGAATACTTGTGGAAAGGGGGGAGCAGGGGCTGTCTTTGACTCTTCTGCTGCCTTTTGGGACCCTATACCTCATATTGGATTGCCTTGTCCAGCCTTAATACAAGGGGAGGTGCTTAGTCTTACTGCAACTTGATAGGTCATGTTTTATTTATATTCATGGGAGGCCTGCCCTTTTTGGAATGCAGATGGAGGAGGAGAGGATGGTGGGGAATAGGTAGAGGAAAGGCAGGAGGAGGGGCACTGGGAGGAGAGGAAGGAGGTGAAACTGAAGTCCAGATCTAAAATTAATTAATTAATTTAAAAAATTAAAAATAAAAGACAGAAATAAGGGCTGGAGAGATTGTTCAATGGTTAAGAGTTGCTAGTGCTTTTGAAGATGACTCTGGTTCATTGTGAAGAACGCACACCAGGAGGCTCACAACTCACTACAATTTCAGTTCCAGGAGATCCAACACCCTCTGGCCCTATTCACCTACCTCCTCTAAATTTTCTATTCTCTTTCTTTTGTAAGACAAAGTTATTTTTGATCTATGTATATGCACATNTGCTTATGTAATTTTATGCATGCCACTTGTGTGTGTGCAGGTGCTGNCAGGGGTCAGAGGGCATTGGATCCTCTGAAACTGGGATTTTAATCTTTGTAACAACTCTTTGATTTTGTGTTCTATAGGGTGAAGTGCAGATAGAGGAAGACTTTTGTCACAAGTCATAGAGATAAGATCACAGAGCCAGTGTTTTTTATTAACTGTTCATTGGATTTTCTCATATATATATATATATATACATATATATATATATACATATATATGTATATATGTGTGCATAGACATCTATAAATATACATGGAATATATCCAAGCCTACATATATATTTATACGCTGAGTCACCTTGCTTTCTCTATCTTTGTGTATATAGAGAAACAATGAGAAAAATATAATTGAAAATAGATTACCTAGTAGATGATCAATACTAAGAAATTCATTCATCTAGATATATAGATAGCTATAAAGATACATTAAATAATGAAACTTTTAAAAAATAGAAGAGAGTAGACAAATAGTAAGCAAGCTGACCTAGACTTAAAGACATNAATATGGGGTGTTTTCTCCCATCTGGAGAAGTTAGCTTCTACAAGTTAAATATTTGTATTTAAGTGAGATTAAGTGTAAGGAGACTATAGAATACTAGAAAATGATCCGTGGAATGAGAAATAAAAAAGAGGCTTTAAGGAAAGGGGTATGGAGGGCAAGTAAACAAGATAGAAGACGAATGGAGAATTACTGGGAATGAGGGTACATAGGGCTCGAGGTCNGGGCAGTGGGACAGGAAGGAAGAAGGAGAACAAATTATTGCATTTTAACTGACTGGAAGATTTTTGGANATTCCTTCCTTCATTACAGTGTTTTCATTGCATTGGTATTGAGTTAGATATTACAAACAAAATATAATTTAAAAATAATTCATTATATAAGGATCAAGCATCTATTTCTAGCACTTTTGAGGATGAGTATTCCTTTACTTTTCTTGCTCTTTATGCTGTTGATTGGTAGACGTTTTGTCAATGGTTATAGTTTTGTTTTCATCTGTAATACCATGGCATCTATTCTTTCCCTTTCAAGCTTGACTGTAGGTATGTGGAAAGGTTGAGACATTTTTATGTAATGTTCCACTGGACCAGAAAAGCAGTGATAAGTGAAACTCCAAGAGGTTCAAAGGTCCTGCCACTCTGGANTTGACTTCTAGAACTCTANACAATTGTGGAACCNTCAACTATTTNCTAAATTTTTATAGATGTTCCTTGAACCTTGTGGTAAAGGCTTTGACAATGTTCCTAGGATTTCTTTTATTTTTAAGCTTTTTAATTTTTAAAGAATATTTTATTGCATCTATTAGAATTTCATGTAATACATTTGATCATAATCACCTCTCTTCTACTCCTGCGAGATCCAACTCCTTCCCTACCCATGCAATTTTGCATCATTTTTAATTGCTACTACTACTACTACTACTACTACTACTACTACTACACCCAGCAAAGTCAATTTGTGTTGCCCATATATTCTTAGAAGTATGGTCTTCTATTGAAGCATGTTTGATTAACTAGTGGCTGAATGCTTAAAAAGAAGTACATCTCCTAGCACNCATCAATTTACAATTGCTCCTTTGTTATGGCTTGGACTTTGTGCTTACCTTTCCTCTCCATCTTAGAATTTGTCAGGCTTGAGTTTGAACAGGTCNTGTTTATGGTCTTAATAACCAGTTAGTCTATGTGTGCAGCTGTGCTGCTATGTCCTAAAGACACTATTTTCTAATAGTTATTTATGGCCTCTGATCCTTTCACTGTTCCTGCCTCCTACTCTGCAATGATACCTGAGCCTTGGACTTGGAGGAGTGTAATATAGATGTTCTACTCAGGGCTGGGAATTCCAGTTTCTTATTCTTTACATCTTGACCTAATGTAGGCTAATGTGTTAATCTTTATCTACTGCAAATAGAATTTTCTCTCATGAGAGTTGTCAAGTGCATAATCTATGGTCAGTTTAATATGATGTCTATTAAGTGGAATAATGGTAGTAGATTCTCCTCTAAGGCCTATGACCTGTCTAGCCAGATTCTTGGCCTGATAATGGTGACAGATATGNGTTTCATCTTGTGAAGATGGATTTGAACCAAACAGAAAACTGTTTGTTATTCCCAAGATGTTCATGCTGTAATTCTACCAGTGGGCATGTTGTTATTGTAGCTCCCAGATTTCACAGATGGGTAAGACTGATAATTACTTTACCTCCCTGGTAGCATGAATAGTACCTTCTAGCAGTATTAAGGGTAGACAGCAAGAATGAAGCCTTCAGGTCAGTGCCAGCTTGGTATCACCATGNATTATGTGAGATATTGCTGTCAGGTTCTGGATGGTAACTAAGATCATTGGCAATAGTCTATAATGGTTTTGTTTCTATGAACTCTCACAGCCAACCCATTTGTTANCCCATGATTTCTAGTAGGAATATTGTCAACCAATTATAGGGTAACTTTATTTTACCTAAGTTTATATATGNATATATGCATGTGTTTGTATTTTTAGAAAGCNTCTACAGTAACTTTAGGCAAATTGATCAAAATAAGGAGAGGAGAAAAATTAATAAAACTGAGAAATAAAGGGAGAAGTTACAGCTGACACTGAAAAAAATATTAAGTATGTTAAAAATGTATATTCCAGTCAGCTGAGGTGGCATATGCCTTTAATCCCAGCAGAAGGCCAGCTCGGTTTACATACAGATAGATACCTTGTCTCAAAATAAAATAAATAAAACAAAATAAAAAAATACACTTCCATCAAGCTGCAAAAATCTGAAAGAAATGAAAAATATTTATAAATATTATATATGTAACAAATATATATGATATATATTATATACACATATATACATATTTATGTATGTATTATAGCCTACCAAAGCTAAATCAAGATGAAATAAATAACATAAATTTACTCATATTATTCAATGAGACAAAAGCAGCAATAAAATTTCCAAAAATAAAACGAACAAACAAATCCCAGGGCCAGATGAATTCAATGCAGAATTCTACCAGACTATCAATAACAAACTAATAGTAATAAACTAAAATTATCCCAGAAAATTGTAAATGAAGGAGCATTTTCAAATAATGTTAATGAAGCAATCATACCAAAACNAAAGAACCAAACCCAAAGGAAATTAAATGTCAAGATCTCTGATGAATATAAACACAAAATTTTCAATAAATTTCTTGAAAACCAAATTCAAGAACACATAAAAAGGTCATCCACCATGATCAAGTTGGTTTCATTCTGAAGATATAGGGATNACTCAACATGTGTAAATAAAAAAATAAATGTAATCCACCATATAAAGANATTTAAAGACAGAAACCAAATGATCATCTCATTAGATACAGAAAATGTGTTCAACAAAATTGAACATGCTTTAAAAACATAAAAGCCTTAGAGAATCTAGGGATACAAGAAACATAGATTAACATAATAAAGGCAAAATTCAACAAGCCTACAATCAACATTTGGCTAAACTGAGAAAAATCTCAAAGCATTTCCATCAAAATCAGCAACCAGATAAGGATGCTCATTTCCTGCTGTCCTATGCAATATCTTGAATAGGATCTTGAATTCAAGATCTTGAAGTTTTAGCTGGAGCAATAAGGTATGTGAACGAGATAAAGGAATANAAACAGGAAAGGGGGAAGTCAGTGTATTCTTATTTTCTAATGCTAGGGTTCCATACATAAGAAACCCTGAAGACTGCACCAGCAAAGTCCTACAGCTGACAAACACAGTCATCAATGTAGCAGGTTACAAAACTAACACACAAAATTAGAAACCTTCTTGTATACAAATGATAANCATACTAACAAAGGAATCTGAGAAACAATTCCATTCACAATAGCCTCAAAAATAAAGTACCTTTTAATAAAGTTAATGATGAAAGTGAAAGACTTATGTAATGAAAACAAANAAAATTGAAGAAGATACCGGAAGATGGAAAAACCTCCTATGCTCATGGATTGGTAGAAATGATGTTGTGAAAAATGAACCCCACACCAGTACCAACAGCAACATACTTATTAAATACAATCACCATCAAAATTCCATTCCAATTCTTTACAGAAATTGGAAACAAATTATCTTATATTTCATGTAGCTTCATGATGTTCTTTCAAATATCTTATTTAATCCACTTGGAAGTATGGCACAGGGCCTTTAAAGACACGCAGAGATTTATCTTCTACTTGGCTTGGGAGACCTTGAAATATTGGTATGAGATCTCTGTATTGGATTTCCCCTTACCCCATTAATCACTTTTGTTTTGAACTGAAAGCTTAAAGGCATTATGCAGCAACATGAAAAAAATATTAAATTTTAAGCTGAAAAAAAAATAGGCAAGAGGACACTTTCATCTGTATGGAGGGTTTGTGTTTGCCCTAAATACTTTCTTATTCACAAGAAGACACTGAAGGTAATGTAGCAGTATCAATGATTTTCATAATACCAAGTGATANGCCTAACCAAGTGATATGCCTAGCATTTTACATGTATTACTTTACCCCCCACCCTGTGCATTTGAGTCAGTCCAGCTGAGTGCCTCCCACATAGCACATGCTTGTAGGGCAGAAGATGACAGTCATGGATATCAATCCTTAGCATCTACCTTGTTGGAAACAGAGTCTCTTGTTTTTCAGCATTGCTTATGCTAGATTAGATGGGCCAGGAACTGCCAGGCTTTATCCTGATTTTGCTGTAGGAATGCTGGGATTACAGATGTACATACCCACACTTGCCTTTGTGTATGTTATGAGATGTAAACTAAGGTCTACACTTGCACATCAAGTGTTTCACCCACTGAGGCCTTTCCCAGCCCCCAATCTTCTCTGTATCCTGCTGAGAAAGGTATTACTAATGCCTTTATTTTATAATCAGTACATATGCATACAGAAAGAAAAGATCAAATATCTTATGAATTCTAGCTAATGATAGACATTCAGACCTCACAGTCTATCTTTTTATTTGGTGTGCTATTTTAAATTGGAAACCTGAGATAGAATGTCACAGATTTTGAATTTCTACAATTAAATTAGTGAGGCCTTCAATTCTGTTTTTGTTACTAGAAGAAAAATTGCCTTAGAAGAAAGATTAGTAGGAACCTTGCAAATTTACTCTGTGCTATAGTTTTATGTCAATTGGACATAAGCTATAGTCCTCTGAGAAGAAGGAACCTTGATCAAGAAAATGTCTGCATGACCATAGGCAAGCTTATGGTGCATTTTCTTAATTAAGGTCAGTGGGGGAAGCCCCAGCCTGCTTTTTGTGGTGCCATCTCTGGGCTGGTGGTACTGTGTTCTATAAGAAAGCNGGCTGAGTAAGCCAAAGAAAGGGAGCCAGTAAGCACTTCTCTATGGCCTCTGCATCAGCTCCTGCCTCCAGGTTCCTGCCCTGTTTGAGTGTCTATCTGGACTTCCTTCAGTAATGAACTATGATGTGGAAATTTAAGCCAAATATACCCTTTCTTCCTCAACTTGCCTTTGGTCATGGTGTTTCATCACAGCAATAGTAATCCATACTAGGGAATTTATCTTTCAGGTGAAATTTCTTTATTTCTTAAATTTTGGTTCCATTTTACATGATCCTTTAAAAGATGAAATCAGGTTATTGAGAAATAGGCCATTTCTCAGCAGTGCATACCATACCCCTAACTGTGCCAGTAGTGGTCCATACTGATTAAGGTTATTCTGCTCAGCTAGCTGCCCCCTCTGGAGTTATGAAGAATGGAACAATTCCTCTCTGACCTTGGTTTGCCATTCCATAGTTTACATGTCCAGCCAGGGCTTAGAGAAATTAGAGGCTAAAGCAATCAATAATTCTTTGTTTTTCTTCTACTCCAAGATACCCTGTAACAGATAGGTGGGGGCTGTATTTTCTTCTCTTATGTGGATGTTCGTTCTATTGAAAATAAATGAATTTCTGCTTCATTTTTTTTGTATTGTACTTTATTGGACAAATCTTTCTTTCTTACCAATTCCTAATGCCTTTTCCTTGCTTAAAGAAGAATATAAGCATATTTATTTGTCCTGGACGGTAAAATTCAGCACTTATTTTTAAGAATGGGCTGATGTTAAGGAACAAGATTAAAGGGGGGATTTAGGCTTGATTTGGTATTTCAAAACATTAATTTCAAAAGTATCCAACAGCTAATCAATGCCACCATTGACAAGAAGATCTATGAAAGAGACTTGCTTTNTATTGGGTCACAAAACTGACCACTTTGAAAAGTTAAGTGAATTCACTTCAGAGGTTATAAACACAGGAAAACCCTGCAAGATATGGGGTATTCTGGTGAGAACATCACTTCTGTCAACTTTAGTTATTTTTATAAAATACATGGAAACTGTTGTTTCGTCAACATTGTGAGTATATAATGAAGGTGATGTTTTATAAACTTACACTTAAAGTATTAATTAGATTTAATCTTCATATTCTCTGAAATACAATAGTTCAATGAGATACGCATCTTCCATAGTTATAAAATGATCTCAAAAATATTCTTTCAATAAATCTGGGCCACATTTTCCCTTCCCTCTACTCCCTCCTCTAAGTTCCTCCCCCACCTTTCCTCTCCCCCAAATCCACTCCTTCTNCATTTCCTTCAGAAAAAAAGCATGCCTCCCAGTTGAACAAACCATAACAAGATACCATAAGACTTATATCAATGCTGGGTAAAGCAACTTAGTAGGAGGAAAGGGTCCCAAGAAAAGATGAAAGAGTCAGAGACACCCCTACTCTCACTGTTAGGAGTCACCCCAAAGCTCCAAGCTAACAACCATAACATATATGCAGAGGACTAGTGCAGACCCATACAGGCTTCAGGATTGCCACTTCAGTCTTTGTGAGCCCCTATGGGCCCTACTTAGTTTAGTCTGTGGGCCTTGTTCTCCAACNTCCTAAACCCCTCTAGCTCATTTCTTCCTCCCCTTCTTCCACAGGGTTCTCTAAGCTCCAAGTGAGAGACTCAACAGACAATCTGTCCAGTGTTTGGCTGTAGTTCTCTGCATCTGCTCCCATCAGCTGCTGACAGTAGACTCTTTGATGATGATTGGGCTAGGATCTACCTATGAGTACATATGATTTTATGAATTTTTTTTCTACCATAGGTCTCTGGGCTACATAGTCTCTGGTTCTGGGTCATCCAGGCGATGTTGGGCATGGTCTTTCTCTCATGGTGTGGTGTGGGTCTCAAATCAGACCCATCATTTCTTGGCCACTTCCACATGTTTTGTACCTCCATTACCCCAGCACATCTTGCAGGAGGGATAGATTATAGGTCAAAGGTTATGTAGCTGGGTTGGCTTACCAGTCCCACCTCTGGAAGCCTTGCTTGATTACAAAGGATGACTGGTTCTGGTTCTGAATCCTCTCTTACTAGGAATCCTCACTAGGGTCATCCTCTTGAATCCTGGGAGTTTCAACTGGACTAGGTTTCTACATTGATTTCCTCAAATGCTCTCGAATTCAAGTGCTCTCTCCCAGTACTCTCTCCCTCCATCCCCCCACACCTGATTCCTCCTGTTCCCATCCCCAACCACCCTAGGTACACACTCTCAATCTATTCTATGTCCCTTTCCCAGGGAAATCCAAGCATCACTCCTTGACCCCTTATTGTTAGGTAGCCTCTCTGAGTCTGTGGATTGTAGCTTGATTATCATTGTCTTAACAGCTAATATCCTTTTGTAAGTGAGTACATGTTGTGGAACATTGTTTTAAGATATGTTACATTGGTTTGTGCAGCGGAACATTTGTTTTAATGATGCAAAGANATGTTGCATTCTTTTATGTTACATTTGTTTAACTCTGTGAAGCTGTGTTACTTTGCCTGTCTAAAACACATGATTGGTCTAATAAAGATCTGAACAGTCAATAGCAAGGCAAAGAAAGGATAAGCAGAGCTGGCATGCAGAGAGAATAAATAGAAGAAGAAATCTAGGAAGGATAGATCAAGAAGTGAGAAAAGAAGGGGTCAACCACCCAGTCACACAGCCAGACACGTAATAAGAAGGGAAGAAAAGATATACAGAAATAAGGAAAGGTAAAAGCCCAGAGGCAAAAGGTAGACAGGATAATTTAAATTAAGAAAAGCTGGCAAATTATGGGGTTAGGGAGAAACCTGGTGCTAGGGAAAATACCAGGAATCCACAAGGATGACCCCAGCTAAGACTCCTAGCAATAGTGGAGAAGGTATTTAAATAAAAAAGATTTACATACTTCAAACAAAATGTAACCAACACAAAAGACAGGTGAAAGCCCAGGTGCTGACACTCAAGAACCAAGCATGCTGCAATGC
>LZPO01109076.1:12992-24342 GCA_001675575.1 Neotoma lepida
GTGTGGCCTTGAACTCACAGAGATCTGGATGGATCTCTGCCTCGGGAATGCTAGGATTAAAGGCATGTGCTACCACTGCCTAACCTCTATGTTTAGTCTAGTGGCTGTTCTGTTCTCTGACCCCAAATAAGTTTTATTAGGGTACACAATATTTTGGGGGACATAATATAATCACCACAGGAAAACCTTTAACACTTCCTAATTACTCTTAAATCAGAAGAGTCTGGGACAATTTATTTAAAAGCCTAAACTAATCTGAAAATATCAATGTGCGTCTATTAGGACATATTTAGTTCTTATCTGCCGCAATTTTTATTTTACACAATGCTAATTTGTCATGTGCTTGCTCTGTGTGACAACAGTTGCAGATTCTGGGGAGATATGGATTAATGTGAAGGTCACTTTCATTTTCCAGTCATTGAACAGGATGTTGACCTTTGACAGTTTATTCTTAAATGATATTTGCACGGAAGATTTCATGGCAGGACATAGCTGTTTACACATCATGTTCTGTCTTAGTCCATTGCACTACTATAAAATGCTACCCTATGTCCAGCAGTTATAAGTCAGATATTTATTTTTTCATTCTGGAGGCCAGAAGTCCATGGTCAAGATGGCAGATGTCTGAAAAGGGCCAGGTCTCTGTTTCTAGGATTGCAATTTGTTGCTGTAACCCCCAGGGACAAATGTTGTGTTCACACAATCTGGAAGGGTCTNTCCAGTTCCCCCAGCCCTCTTGTACATCGCTGCACCATCTACAAAATTGAACTCTACTGCTTCATACAAGTGCGCCTCTCAGTGCTGTTAAATTGGAAAGCAAGTTCCATCATGAATTTTGAGGAGGAGGACATTGTTGAATGGTAGCAAACTCCTTCAGAAAAAAACATCAAAAATTGTTTAAAACATCAGATACTCCTGGGAGATTTCTGTTTCAATCCAGAATCCAGGTTAGATTTCTACATGCCTGAAGGAACTGAGGAAGTAGAAATACAGTTTGTTTTTTTCATATTGAGCATAAAATAAATGATCCCTCAGGAGGAACAAATAAGCTGAACACTGGACTTCCCTGAGAATGTTCTGCAGAAATTTCCCCCACCCATTGCTCACACAGAGGAGCCCTGGAAACCTGAGTTCTAGAGAGATAGCTGTCTGGGGAGCTAAAGCTAGGGAATGCATACNGCAGGAGGTTGGAGAGGAGAGAGCTTCACATAGAGAACCTCTCAGGACAGCATCCCTCCATCTTCACTCAAAAGGCACAGGCAGCTGAGGAAGTGTTAAGTTGTAGGAAAGTAAAACTGAAAAGTACAGAGGAACAATCCTTGCAGTTTGCATAAGCCCAAGAGCACTTACTCTCCAAAATGTGGAACTCTTACTTCCAAAGTGCTAAACCCCATATTGCTTGAAGTATTCAGGAGAGATCAGTCGTAACTCTGTGGACTTGTTAGTCCTAGGCAGAGCAATGCTCTGCAAGCAGTGGTAGCTAGACAGTCATTCTTTAAAAGGTCACATCGCATTCCAAGTACTGTTCCTGCAATCTAGTGCAGTATTAAATATAATAAACTAACTATGAAATAAACAGACCATCAGTGTTCTAGGAGACAATATCAGGTTGATTGGTACAACTGATATAACAGAGAGGCACACAAATATNACATAACACAATGGCCATACATTTTCCAAATGAGGTGAATAATTTCACACCTNTGTCATCAAGACACTCAATGTCGCAATGCTCATTAAATCATTCAAAACAAAGGATAACAGTAAAATTATAAACCACATCAATAAAGCAGCAAATGCAGGTGGCAGTTGATGTTATATCTAAAGCTCTTCTAGTTAAAGCCAGACAGCCAGAATAGAAAGATCCATTAATGGACTTTGCTCTGTAAATGTTGCATTCTGAAGTGAAGGTATAGAGAGACTTTCACATTGCCAACGATTCTAAACATAGCTCTAAATAAAAAAAAAAGTTATATTTAAAATGCCCTCACTAGGGGCTGTGGAGATGGTTCAGAGGGTAAGAGTGTTTACTGCTTGCTCTTCCAGAGGACCCAGTTTGGTTCCAGTAGCTATGTCAGGTGACTCCCAGCCATCTGTAACTCCAGCTCCACGGTATCTGATAGGGTAGAGCCTAGTGGGATTTGGAGTAGGAATACAGAGCCTAGTGAGATGGCGCGGGTGAGCAGAGCCTGGTGGGTGAGGAGAAGGAATCGATGACAGAAATGTCTTGACTGGACTGTGTCTTTCTGTCCATCAGAGTTCCGTGCTCCACCTTTCTTAGTCTGCCCACCTATCCTCAGGCATTTGTCATGAGTTGATGCTAGGTAAGGCCCTGGCTAGCTATGGTAAACTATGAACAGTAATAAAACCCAAAAAGATAACAAACAACAAAAATAACCCTTTCCTCTATAAATATTACATCAGAAAGTGAATTAAGGCATGATTGAATCAAGTTCCCCCATTAAAGGATAAGCCATTTGTTTTGTGTGAATTTCGTTTTAATGAACCTTTAAAAATTTGGAAAAAATAGTAATGAGTGCTTTGTCTCTTTTTCCTGAATCTCCACTTTTTTCTATCTCCCAGCCATTCCTTTAGTCTACATTTTCTAATCCAAAACATTGATATTTCATTTATTTAATAACCCAGCTATTGCATTTAACCTCCATTGTGAACTCAGAAAATAAATAAATAGTAAAGCATCAGTAATTACATGAATGTGGTTGACCATGGTCCTTTACAATACAGTGTGTAACCTAGTGATTTAACTGTGTTTTTGTTATTTTTGTTTCGTGATAGCCCCTGCAAGTGCACATACACATGCACACAGCCCTAATTTCTAATAGTTCTGTGGGAGTTTTTGACACATCAGTGATGAGAAAGTGACACATATTCAGAAGAAGCTACACCATAAACTTTAAATTTAAAGCCTTTTTTCAGGCTAGTGACAGGTGCTGTGATAATAACTGTCAAGGCTGGCTGTGGCAGAGCCACGAACCCTCATCAGCCACCAGTCAAGAGCATAAACAGCCAACACTCTGCAGCAGGGGGTTTCAAACCTAGGGCTCAGGAGGTTAGATGTGTTAAATGTATATTTCCATGACATTTCAGTTTACAAGGGACTTATCCAGATGCAACCCTCTTGTAAGTTGAGAAATTTCAATGTGTGTATATTATATGCACATATAATATGTATGTAGCATCAATATATTTAATAATTTGATATAATCTCTGACACATCACACACAAACACATACAAACACACACACACACACAAAAGATACACGCACATAGCCTACCTATCTCTATGTGTACAAACAGGTTGTCTATTAACATTTTTGCCCTTCTTCAGATGACTAGCTAAGCAAAGTGAATTCATATTAGTTTATTTTAGTGTAGATTTGTAGGGAGGTTTATTTTCCATCATAATTAACCTAGAAAGGAAACATATATTTATTATTTATTTGTTTGTTTGTTTATTTGAGGCAGTGTATTACTTTATGGTTCCTGCTCGCCTGGGATTCAGCAGGTATCCCAGGCCAGCCTCAAACTTGCCTCAGTGCTGGGATTATAGGCATCATCCATCTCATCTCACTAGTAAGGAAGCACTGATTTTAAATATGTCTGAATTCGCCNCAATAGGCCAATTTAGTATATAGAGAAAGTGAGTTTCATGAGTTGTAAGCTAAAGGATTTACTTGGATTTCTCTTTTATATAATATTTTGTTCAGAAATGCAGTTCATTATGCTTTGTCCATCTGTGGATCATGACCTACAGTGAGCAAGCTTAGATTTCATGTGTATTTGAAATTTATGTTATTAGCTGATATTCTCCTGTGACAGACATTCAGGACAACATGATGTTTAGTAAGCGTAGTTGAGATGTTACCTTAAATATCCCCTCCCTATAAGTTAACAGCCCCTTTTCTAAGTGTTTGCAAAGGCTACACGTTTGAGGGTCATGGATCACTTTTCTATGTGCTGAGAAAAACATTTCCTTCATTCATGTTGTTTGAGTGNATTAGATTTAGAGCCCATTACCTTTCAGAACTTTAGAACATAANGTCACTCTTCGCCCAAACAGAAAAGATTCTTTCCGAACCACATCAATGTTATCATTACTCTGGCTTTGTCTTCTAGATGTTTCAATATATCCTAAGGATTTGTACATCCACAGTAAGTAGAATTAGAAAGGGCAGGCACCTCCCTATTTAGAACAATGTGGCCACAAGAAAGCTTCATTCTGGGGGATGATAAGACAATCGTGAGTGAGTCCCTTGGGAACCCATCACATGGATCAAAGCCAACATTGAATCCTTCTGCAAAGCTGGGATGAAGGGTCTAGTCATAAAGTGGGAAAGTGGTTTTTAAGAAAGTAATTAAAGAGCTCCACTATTTTCTAAGTGTTTGGGTGACTTGGAGCTAAATGACTTTGAAATATTAGTTGTTATGTCATATTGAATGTTCAGGCTTCTCCTTGCTGATGCCCTCTGCTATAAACCCGTTTAGGAAGACTGCAGCTTCAAGCAGAGTGCAGGGAGATAAACTAATGTTTGTAAGAAATTGGAAAAGGGTTAAGATGAAGAGAGATATTCCAGGAAGCTGATTACAGTAGGATCCTGTAGAGTGGTGGTTCAGTTCCTCGTGTTGTGGTGANCCTCAACCATAAAATTATTTCATTGCTACTTCAAAACTAATTTTGCTACTGTTATTAACTGTAATTTAAATACCTGAGCAATCTTAGATTTCATGTGTATTTAAAATTTATGTTATAGATGATACTCTCCTGTGACAGACATCCAGGACAATATGATTTGTTTTATTAAAGAAAATTTATTCATTTTACATACCAACTACAGATCCCCCTCTCATCCCTCCTTTTGCTCTCTCCCTTAGCCTCTTCCCTGATCCAACCCCCCCATCCTCCAGAAGGATAAGGCCTCCCATGGGGAGTCAGCAAAGCCTGGTACATTCAGTTGAGGAAGAGTCAAGGCCCTCCTCCCTACATCAAGGCTGAGCAAGGCATCCCACCACAGGTAATGGGCTCCAAAGAAACAGCTCATGTACCAGGGATAGATCCTGTTCCCACTGCCAGGGGCCCCTCAAACAGACCAAGCTACACAACTGTCTCCTATATGCAAAGGGCCTAGTCTGGTCCCATGCAGGTTCCACAGTTGTTAGTGTAAAGTTCATGAGTTCCTATGAGCTTGGTTCAGTTGTCTCTATAGATTTCTCCATCGTGATCTTGACCGCCCCCCCTTGCTCATATAATCCCTCTTCCCTGTCTTTGACTGGACTCCTGGAGCTTGGCCTGGTGCTTGATTGTGGATCTCTGCATCTGCTTCCATCANTTACTGAGTTGAGGCTCTATGATGAAAGTTAGGAAATTCACCTATCTGATTACCAGAGTAGGCCAGCTCAGGCATCATCTCCACTGTTGCTAGTAGTCTAATCTGGAGTTGTCCTGCAGATTCCTGGGAATTTCCCTAACACCAGATTTCTCCCTTACCAGTCTCCCTCTATCAAGATGTCTCTTTCATTGCTCTCCCACTCCTTCCCTCACCCAGCTCAACCATCCTGTTCCCTCATGTTCTCATCCCCCATTCCCTCCCTTCTATTGCCCCCTCTTCCCCAGTATACTCATGGAGCTCTCATCTGTTTCCCCTTCCTGAGGTGATCCATGAGTCCCTCTTAGGGTTCTCCTTGTTTCCTAGCTTCTCTGGAGCTGTGGGTTGTAGTCTGATTATCCTTTGCCTTACATNTAGTATCCACTTATGAGTGAGTACATACCAAGTTTGTCNTTCTGAGTCTGGGTTACCTGACTCAGGATGATTTTTCTAGTTCCATCCATTTGCCTGCAAATTTCATGATGTCATTGGTTTTTTTGTACCTGAGTAATACTCCATTGTGTATGTGTTCCACATTTTCTTTATTCACTCTTTATTTGAGGGGCAACTAGGTTGTTTCCAGGTTCTGGCTATTATGAATAATGCTGCTATGAACATAGTTGAGCAAGTGCCCTTGTGGTATGATTGAGCATCCCTTGGGTATATGTCCAGGAGTGATATCAATGGGGCTTGAGGTAGATTGATTCCCTNTTTTCTGAGGAGTCACCATACTGATTTCCACAGTGGCTGTACAAGTTTATACTCCCACCAACAGTGGAGTGTTCCCCTTGCTCCACATCCTCCCAACATAAGCTGTCATCAATGTTTTTGATCTTAGCCATTCTGACAGGTATAAGATGATATCTCAGAGTCGTTTTGATTTCCATGTCCCTGATGACTAAGGAAGTTGAGCAATTCCTTAAATGTCTTTTGACCATTTGAGATTCTTCTGTTGAGAATTCTCTGTTTAGATCTGTAGCCCATTTTTTAATTGTATTGTTAGCTATTTTGATGTCTAGTTTCATGAGTCCTTTATATATTTTGTAGATCAGCCCTCTATCAGATGTGGGGGTGGTAAAGATCTTTTTCCATTCTGTTGGCTGCCTTTTTGTTTTATTTACCATGTCCTTTGCATTACAGAAGCTTCTCCATTTCAGGAGGTCCCATTTTTTAATTGTTGCTCTCAGTGTCTGTGCTACTGGTGTTATATTTAGGAAGTGGTCTCCTGTGCAAATGCATTCTAGGCTACTTCCTCCTTTCTCCTCTATCAGGTTCAGTGTAGCCAGATTTACATTGAGGTCTTTGATCCACTTGGACTTGAGTTTTGTGCATGGTGACAGATATGGATCTATTTGCAATCTTCTACATGTTGACATCCAGTTATGCCAGCACCATTTGTTGAAGATGCTTTCCTTTTTCCATTGCACAATTTTGGCTTCTTTGTCAAAAATCAGGTGTTCATATGTATGTCGATTGATGTCATGGTCTTCAATTNGATTCCATTGGTCCACATGTCAGTTTTTATGCCAATACCAAGCTGTTTTTATTACTATAGCTCTATAGTAATGCAGTTTTATGGCAATTGCATTGAATCTGTAGATTACTTTTGGTAAGATTGCCATTTGTATTATATTGGTTCTCCCTATCCATGAGCATGGGAGATCTTTCCATTTTCTGATATCTTCTTCAATTTCTTTCTTCAAGTTACCTCAAGGTACTTTATATTACTTGTGGCTATTGTAAAGAGTGATGTTTCTCTGATTTCTTTCTCAGCCCATTTATCATTTGTATATAGGAGAGCTAGTGATTTTTTGAGTTAATCTTGTATCTCACCACATTGCTGAAGGTGTTTTTTATCAGCTGTAGGAATTCCGTGGCAGAATTTTGGGGTCATTTATGTATACTATCATATCATCTGCAAATAGTGACAGTTTGACTTCTTCCTTTCCAATTTATACAGCCTTGATCTCCTTTTGTTGTCTTATTGCTGTAGCTAGAACTTCAAGTACTATATTGAATAGATATAGGGAGAGTGGACAGCCTTGTCTTGTTCCTGATTTTAGTGGAATCGCTTTGAGTTTTTTTCCATTTAACTTGATGTTGGCTGTCAGCTTGCTGTAAATTGTCTTTATTATGCTTAGGTATNTTCCTTATATTCCTGATCTCTCCAAGATCTATATTATGAAGGAGTGTTGGATTTTGTCGAAGGCTTTTTCAGCATCTAATGAGATGATCATGTGTTTTTTTTTTCTTTCAGTTTGTTTATATGATGGATTGACAGATTTTCATATTTGAATCATCCCTGCATCTCTGGGATGAAGCCTACTTGATTATGGTGGATCATTTTATTTTTTTGATGTGTTCTTGGATGCCAGTATTTTATTGAGTATTTTTGCATCAATGTTCATGAGAGAGATTGGTCTGTAATTTTCTTTGTTGCATCTTTGTTTAGTTTGGGTATCAGGGTAACTGTAGCCTCATAAAAAGAGTTTGGCAATATTCCTTCTGTTTCTATTGTGTGGAACAATTTGAGAAGTATTGATAGTAGCTCTTCTTTGAAATTCTGGTAGAATTCTACACTGAAACCATCTGGCTGTGGGCTTTTTTGGTTGGGAGACTTTTAATGACTGGTTCTAATTCCATAGGAGTTATAGGTCTATTTAAATTGTATATCTGGTCTTGATTTAATTTGGGTATGTGGTACCTATCCAGAAAATTGTCCATTTCTTTTAGATTTTCCAATTTTGTGGAATATGGATTTTTGAAGTACGACCTGATGATTCTCTGGATTTCCTCATTGTCTGTTGTTATGTCTCCCTTTTCATTTCTGATTTTGTTAATTCAGTATTCTCTCTCTGCTTTTTGGTTAGTTTGGATAAGGGTTTGTCTATCTTTTTGATTTTGTCAAAGAACCAACTCTTTGTTTCATTGATTCTTTGTACTCTTCTCTGTTTCTATTTTATTGATTTCAGCCCTCAATTTAATTATTTCATGGCATCTACTTCTCCTGGGTGAGTTTGCTTCTTTTTCTTCTAGAGCTTTCAGGTGTGCTATTAAGTTGCTAGTGTGAGATTTCTCCAAATTCTTTATGTAGGCGTTTAGAGCTATGAACTTTCCTCTTAGTAAGCTTTCATAGTGTCCCATAAGTCGTGCATTCATTTTCTTTTTTTTTTAGTTTATTTATTTTTACATTAAAAAGATCTTCCACTCCTTTTACATACCAACCTCAGATCCCCCTCTCCTCCCTCCTCCCGCCCTACCAGTTTCCCCTCTCCTCCCTCCTCCCGTCTTAATAGATATCTACAGAACATTCCACCCTAACAAAAAAGAATATAACTTCTTTTCAGCACCCCATGGAACTTTCTCTAAAATTGACNACATGCTCGGTCACAAAGCAAATCTCAATAGTTACAAAAAAATTAGAATAACCACCTGTATTTTATCAGTAGCATTCATTTTCATTGAAATCTAGGAAGTCTTTAATTTCTTTCTTTCTTTATTCCTTGACCCAGTGGTGGTTCACTTGAGCATTATTCAGTTTCCATGAGTTTATAGGCTTTCTGTAAATTGTGTTNTTGTTGAATTCTAATGTTAAGCCATGGGTGGTCTGATGAAATACAGGAGATTATTCCAATTCTTTTGTATCTGTTGAGATTTGCTTTGTGACCAAGTATTGGTCAGTTTTAGAGAAGGTTCCATGGGGTGCTGAAAAGAAGGTATAGTCTTTTGTGTTTGAGTGAAATGTTCTGTAGATGTCTATTAAGTCCATTTGCATCATAACATCTGTTAGTTCACTTATTTCTCTCTTAAGTTTCTGCCTGGCATGCCTGTTTATTGTTGAGATTGGGGTGTTGAAGTTTCCCACTATTAGTGTGTGGGTTTGATTGTGATTTAAGCTTTAGTAATATTTCTTTTACATATGTGGGTGCCCTTGTATTTGGGGCATATTCGGGGGTCTAGTATATTTTGGTGTTCTGTAAGCATATGATGGTTCAACATATGAAAATCTGCCAATATAACCCATCATATAAACAATTCTGAAATCTCAGAATTGAAACTTCATCTTGATGGATTTTTCCCNTGATGAATATGTAATGGCCTTCTTGATCTCTTTTGATTAATTTTAGTTTGAAGTCTATTTTGTTAGATATTAGGATAGCTACACCAGCTTGCTTCTTAAGTCCATTTGACTGGAAAGTCTTTTCCCAACCCTTTACTCTGAGGCAGTGTCTTTCTTTGAAGTTGGGATGTGTTTCTTGTATGCAGGTGAAGGATGGATCCTGATTTTTATCCATTCTGTTAGCCTGTGTCTTTTTTATAGCAAATTGAGTTCATTGGTATTGAAGGATATTAATGACAAAAGTGATTGTTAATTTCTGTTACTTTTGGTGGTAGTGTGTGTATGTTTCCCTTCTTTGGGATTTGTTGGTGTGGAATTATCTATTGCCTGTGTTTTCATGCATGCATCTAATTTTCTTAGATTGAATTTTTTCCTTGTAGTGCTTTCTGTAGTGATGGATTTATGGATAGGTATTGTTTAAATCTGGTTTTGTCATGGAATATCTTATTTACTCCATCTATGGTGATTGAGAGTTTTGCTGGGTATAATAGTCTGGGTTGGCATCCGTGACCTCTTAGTGTCTGTATAACATCTGTCTAAGACCTTCTGGCCTTCAGAGTCTCAATTGAGAAGTAAGGTGTTATTCTGATCAGTCTGCCTTTATATGTTACTTGGCCTTTTTCCTTTGCAGCTCTTAATATTCTTTCTTTATTCTGTATGTTTAGTGGTTTGATTATTATGTGGTTAGAGGGCTTTTTAGGGGGGTCCAGTCTATTTGGTGTTCTGTAAGCTTCTTGTACTTCATAGGCATTCATTCTTTAGGTTGGAAAAGGTTTCTTCTATGATTTCATTGAATATATTTTCTGTGCCTTTGAGCTGGTATTCTTCTCCTTCTATCCCTATCAATCTTAGGTTTGGTCTTTTCATGGTATCCCAGATTTCCTGGACATTTTGTGTTATAATTTTTTGGCTNTGGTGTTTTCTTTGACTGATGAATCTATTTCCTCTATCGTATCTTCAATACCAGAGATTCTGTCTTTCATCTCTTGTATTCTGTTGGTTATGCTTGTATCTGTAGTTCCTGTTCTTTTACTCAGATTTTCCATTTCCAGCATTCCCTTGGTTTGTGTCTTCTTTATTGCCTCTGCTTCAATTTTCAAATCTTGTACTGTTTCCTTCACCTGTTTGATTGCTTTTTCTTGGTTTTCTTTACTTGCTTTGAGGGAGTTACTGATTTCTTCCAATTTTTTGTTTTTCTTTTCCTCCATTGCTTTAAGGGAATTTTTCATTTCCTCTTTAAAGGCCTCTGTCTTCACAAAGTCATTTTTAAGGTTGTTTTCTTCTACTTCTTCTACATTAGGATGTTCAGGTCTTGCTGCAGTAGAACAGCTAGGTTCTGGTGGTGCCATTATTGCTCTTTATGTTGTTGAATATATTCTTGTACTGGCATCTACCCATCTCTTCTTCCAATCAGTGCAGACAGTATCTCTGTTTCAGGGAGCCTCTATTGGTCCAATCAGCCCTCACGGTGTTTGTGTCTCAGGGAGCTCTTGGTCCAATCCAAGCTCTTGGTCCTATCAGAGCTGGCAGAGTCTGTATCTCAGGGATCAGCTGTGGTCTCAGGGGGATGGATGAGTTCCGGGGACTGAGTGGGACTTGTAGATTACAGGATCTGATCGGTGATAGTGGTGGTCAGGTCTGCCTGCAGAGGTCTTGCCTGCTGGCCTGCAACTGGGGCTGCAGTGGGTGAGGGTATGGGGGAACTGGTTGTGCCCCTGGACTTAAGGCCTGGAGTCTGGGGAGACCGGCTTGGAGAAAGATGACTCACTTATTGGTCCAATCGGATCTGGTGGAGTCTGCGTCTCAGGGAGCAGCTGCAGTCTCAAACATGAGTAGATTTGGGGGA
>LZPO01109081.1:0-28612 GCA_001675575.1 Neotoma lepida
CAATTTAAACACATATAAAAAATTTAAAGCTAGCATCCACATATGAGAGATGACATCTGGTGTTTATCTTTCTGGGTCTTAGTTCAGGGTAAAAGTATGAGTATGAGGAGAGATAACTAACACTAAAGACATTTGAAAATGTTATATGGAAATCTACTACTGTAGAAGCTTCATATACGTACATACACACATACATACATACATATATACATGTACATGGATAAGCCCTCTCAGTTCTTATCTTTCTATCCATACATATATAATGTATATATACATATATAGTAGACATAGATGATATAGGTAGATATAAATATAGATAGATAGAGATGTAGATATAGGAGAAGTTTAAATGGAGTTACCCAATAATATGTAATAATACCTCTCTCAAACAAAATAGGCATCAAATAAGAAGCCCAATGCCAAGTATAGGTTACTTCTTTTAGAATTATTTGTCAGTGATGTCCCATAGATCCCCCCATAACATTATAGCTTCTTACCAATGGTGTTACTTACCATCCAGAAATTGATGGTAAAACTCTATTGCTGAATATACCACATATTTGGGACAAAGGGCATGGAGAAATGAAGCCATTACTCACCAAGAAGCTTCATCCCTACTGGCTAGCTTTCATAGTGCTAGAAGTTTCCCTGTGCAGTACTCTTGGAGATGGAGATGTGTCATCAATAGTCTTATCTATCTGTGAACTCTGCAGTTACAATAATGATTGGACTGGGAATATGTGCTCACTGGTGCAATATAGTAGTAGATGCTAGAGAAGTAACCAACTACTTTATTACTGGATTTACAGCCCACTCCATATTGTGGAAATCATGCCTGGCAATATTAACTAGGCCAAAACTGGTCTCTGGCTAGGTAATGGGCTCTAGGTGCAATCTGTTTAATGTATATAATAATAAACTGTTAAAAAGGCATAATAATATACTGCCCCCTAAGTTCTTATCTTCTACACATAGATTAGTTCATCTCTTAACTGTCATCAGAGAAGCTTCCATTTGCAACAAATAGCAATCAATACAGAGAGCTACAACTGGTCAAAGTGCACAGGAAAAGATTGTGGATTTCTCAACTATAAATGAGACATGTATATCACATCCTTTCTCTGTAATGTTCAGAGATTATCTCAGAAGAAGGAATGGAAAGATTATAAGAGCCATATGGAGTAGACATTTACAATGAAACAGTATTTGCTGAACATGAGCTCACAATGGCTGGAAGTACTTGTACAAGACATGTATAAGATGAAGCCAGCCAAAGTCCCAGCATNTATGGGAAGGGGGATCATAAAGTTCTACCTCTGTCTGAGGAAGTATTGGTCATGTCTGCTGTGAGAAGAAAAGTCAGTTTTCTTCAGGGATACAGGCCCTGAGAGGATACCCATCCTCCAATAGAAGTTCCTATACTCATATGCATAGAAACAACATTAAGAAGACACAGTAGGTTAAATAACATAAAGAAACATAAGAAGTTAGAAGGGTTAGGAGGCAAACATGAGTGAAAGGTGAAAAATTGGAGGGGGAAGTGAGGAGTATATGGATATATGAAGCTCAAATAATGAGAAACTAAATTATAAAAAGACATGTTGAGAAGGGTAGAATTTGTGATAGATTTTGATTGATGGTAATCCTTTTCATCTGTTAATTTACAGGGCATTTCTGTGTCTACAATGTCATTCTAGTTCACAATACATTTNTAAGTTGGTAAAGATAGTTTATTACTGCCACTGTCATGAGGCTAGCTGATGCTTGAAAGGTCCACCCATACAGGTGCCTTACTACAGGATCACTTGTATTTTACATCACCATGTTACCTTTATTAGATTCACAAGGTATTTTGAATATGAAAAAAAATATACAGTATGGTATATTGCCTGTAAAGAGAGTCAAAACTTTTCTACTGTCATGGTGTGATGGTTAGTTTTAATTGTCAACTTGACAAAATCTACAATCACTTGGAAAGAGAGTATCAATGAAGGATTTTCTAGATCAGATTGGCCTACAGACATGTCTGTAAGAGATTATCTGTATTACATAAATGAAGTGAGAATGTCCTCCTACTGTGGCTAGCACCAGTCCCTAGGCAGGGGATCGTGCACTATAGGAAGGGAAAAAGCACACTAAACAGAAGCTTATGTACATTCATCCTCTCGCTGCTCTTGACTGCGATTGAAATGTGACTAGCTGCTTAGAGTTCCTGCCATCTTAACTTCCTTGCTATGATGGACTATAACTTGGAATTATGAACCAAATAATCCATTCTCCTCACCTCCCTACACATATCCACACAGTATAAATCCCAAATAATCTCTTTAGCTAAATTTGCTTAAGAATGTGACTGATTTAAGGAAGGGTGACATTGGGCGCTAACATTAGAACCAAGCTTCATTTGCAATTATAATTGAGTAGAGTGTGGAAAGATCCTATTTCACAGCTATCCCTCTGTGGTTTGATTAGGGTTAAGTAAAGAGTCAGTCTATTGTTTTATAGACAGGTAGTAAAGCCAGGGTATTGATTGAAAAATATTTGGATTCTGGTAAACAGAATGAACACTGAATTTAAAAACATGTTTAAATTGTCATTCTTAGCAGAATCAATTTCATCTGGTAGAATCAATTTCATCATAAAGGAAAAAATGAAAAAAATTCAGAAATGAATGTAACCAAAGGGAGAAAAGGGAAAAATACAGACTTGTAAATCAACATATACATTTCAATATTGTAATTTGGAAACCCAGTTAGGATCACCTAAATGTCAGCTCTATTAAATATTTCACATCTGGTCATTATAACCCACTGTTAATAAGTTCATTGAATATAAAGAAAGGAGAAATGGAATGACTTGCTAGATCCTGATANTCTCTGTGAGAAAAGTCATGCAATGTTACATGAATATTCATGAGTTCAGCTTTCCTAATTATAATCCTACCTATGTAGAGTAACTGGCTTAACATATACTCATTTAGGTATTGTACCTTATACTTGGTGTTCTGTACCCTATGAATTTTTGAAAGTCATCAGTAGGTGTCAGAATTAATGATAAAATCCACTTAAAGGATCTTCATTAATATATCTAATTTCAGAATTTGAGCTGCTGACTCAAGGGGGGTATAACACTGAAAAGTAATCTTCACTCACTTTTTGTTTAAGAATGTTAATGTGTACAATTTTATTGGAAATTCAACGAGTGGCATTACTAGATGATTTGAAGGTCTTACTCTATGTTTTCAATGATCTCACGACTAGTATCAAAACTAAATTATATCATACTACTTGGAGAAGAAGATGAAATTGATTGACTGAAAATGGACCATGCAAGGACAATGAAATAAACAAACAAAAGGAACCTGAATGCCAATATGAATAGAGAATGCAGTGAGATGATACAGGAAGTCAGCTCTGCAGAAAGATGCAGTCAGCTGTCCAGCAGTAGCTAAAAGCAAGGGATATTCTCAGTGAGGAAACTACTTCTTTTGATTATGTTTTATTTTTGTATTAAGAACTTTTTTATTCATTTTATATACCAATCACAGATCCCAATCTCTTCTCTCCTCTGCCCCTTTTTAGGATTCCCCCCACCCTAACTAACCCCCCTATTTCCTCCTCTGAAAAGGTAAGGCCTTCAGTGGGGAGTCATCAGAGCCTGATACATTCAGTTGAGGCAGGTCCAAGCCCCTTCCCAGGAATTAAGGCTGTGCAAGGTGTCCCACCATAGGTAGTGGGCTCCAAAAAGCCAGCTCATGCACCAGGGATGGATTCTGATCCTACTGCCAGGAGGCTCCTTAAGCAGATGAAGCTACACAACTGTCTCACTTATGCAGAGGGCCTATTCCAGTCCCATGCAGGCTCCACAGCTATTGGTCTTCTAAAGTAATGAGTTCACACTAGCTTGGTTCAGTTGTTTCTGTAGGTTTCCCCATCATAATCTTGATGTCCTTTGCTCATAGAACCNCTCTTCCCTCTATTTGACTGGACTTCTGGAGCTCAGCCTGGTGTTTGGCTGTGTTTCTCTGTATCTGCTTCCATCAGTTACTAGATGAAAGATTTATGATGGCAGTTAGGGTATTCACCAATCTGATTACCTGGGTAAGCCAGCTCAGGCACCCTCTCCAATATTGCTAGTAGTCTAAGCTGGGATCATTGTTGTGGATTCCTAGAAATTTCCCTAGCACTAGGTTTTTCACTGTCCCCATGATGTCTCCCTCTATCAAGGTATCTCTACCATTGCTCTCCCACTCTGTCCCTGTTCCAGCTTGACCATCCTGTTCCCTTAGATTCTCATCCCCCATCCCCTACTTTCTATTGCCCTCTTAACCCCCAGTTTACTCAGGGAGATCTCATCTATTTCTCTCCTTCCAAGGGTGATCCATATATCCCTCTTAGGGTCCTCCTTGTTAGCTAGCTTCTCTGGAGCTGTGGGTTGTNGTCTGGTTATCCTTTGCTTTACATCTAGTATCTACTTATGAGTGAGCACACACCATATTTGTCTTTCTGAATCTTGGTTACTTCATTCAGATGATAATTTCTAGTTCCATCCATTTGCCTGCAAATTTCATGATGTCATTGTGTTTTTATTGCTCAGTAGTACTTCATTGGGTATATGTACCACATTTTCTTTATCCATTCTTCAGTTGAGGTTGTTTCTAGGTTCTGGCTATTATGAATAAAGCTGCTATGAACATAGTTGAGTAAGTGTCCTTGTGGCATGATTGAGCATTCCTTGAGTATATGCCCAAAAGGGGTATCATTGGGTCTTGAGGTAGACTGAGTCCCAATTTTCTGAGAAACCACCATCCAGATTTCCAAAGTGGCTATACATGTTTGCACTCCCACCAACAGTGGAGGAGTGAGTCTCTTGCTCCACATCCTCTCCAACACAAGCTGTCATCAGTATTTTTTATCTTAGCCATTCTGATAGGTATAAGATAGTATCTCAGAGTTGTTTTGATTTGCATTTCCCTGATGACTAAGGATGTTGAGCAGTTCCCTAAATGTCTTTTGGCCATTTGAGATTCTTCTGTTGAGAATTCTCTGTTTAACTCTGTAGCTCATTTTTAATAGGATTGTTTGGTATTTTGATGTCTAGTTTCTTGAGTTTTTTATATATTTTGGACATCAACCCTCTGTCAGATGTGGGGTTGGTGAAGATTTCTTCCCATTCTGTAGGCTGCCATTTTGTTTTATTGACTGTGTTCTTTGCCTTACAGAAGCTTCCCAGTTTCAAGAAGTCCCATTTATTAATTGTTTCTCTCATTGTTTGTGCTACTGGAGTTATATTTAGGAAGTAGTCTCCTGTGCCAATTTGTTCAAGGCTACTCCCTACTTTCCCTTCTATCAGGTTCAGTGTAACTGGATTTATGATGTTTTGTGCATGGCAATAGATATGGATCTATCTGCAATCCTCTACATGTTGACATCCAGTTATGCCAGCACCATTTGTTGAAGATGCTTTCTTTTTTCCATTGTATAGCTTTGGCTTCTTTGTCGAAAATCAGGTGTTCATAGGTGTGAGGATTAATGTCAGGGTCTTCAATTCAATTCCATTGGTCCACATGTNGGTTTTTATGCCAATTCCAAGCTGTTTTTATTAGTATAGCTCTACAGTAGAGCTTGAGGTCAGGGATCGTGATGCCTCCAGAAGTTGCTTTATTGTAAAGAGTTCTTTTAGCTATTCTGGCTTTTTTGTTTTTCCATACAAAGTTGAGCATTGTTTTTTCCAGGTCTGTGAAGAATTGTGTTGTGATTTTGATGGGGATTGCATTGAATCTGTAGATTGCTTTTGGTAAGATCGCCATTTTTACTATGTTAATCCTATCTATTCATGAGCATGGGAATCTTTCCATTTTCTGATATCTTCTTCAATTTCTTTCTTCAAAGACTTAAAGTTCTTGTCATACAGGTCTTTTGCTTGCTTAGTTAGAGTTACACCGATGTATTTTATATTATTTGTGGCTATTATTGTAAAGGGTGAAGTTTCTCTGATTTCTTTTTCAGCCCAGTTATTATTTGTGTATAGGAGAACTACTGATTTTTTTTGAGTTAATCTTGTATCCTGCCACATTACTGAAGGTATTTACCAGCTATAGGAGTTCCCCAGTAGAATTTTTGGAGTCACTTATGTATACTATCATATCATCTACAAATAGCGAAAGTTTGACTTCTTCCTTTCCAATTTGTATCCCCTTGATCTCCTTTTGTGGTCTTATTGCTGTAGCTAGAACTTCAAGTACTATATTGAAGAGATATGGTGAGAATGGACAGCCTTGTCTTGTTCCTGATTTTGGTGAAATTGATTTGAGTTTCTCTCCATTTAATTTGATGTTGGCTGTCAGCTTGCTGGAAATTGCCTTTATTATGTTTAGATATGTTCATTGTATTCTTGATCTCTCCAAAACCTTTATCATGAAGAGGTGTTGGATTTTGTCAAGGGATTTTTCAGCATCTAATGAGATGATCATGTGGTTTTTTTGTCTTTCAGTTTGTTTATATGACGTATTACATTGACAGATTTTTGTATATTGAACTATCCTTGCATCTGTGGGAGGAAGCCTACTTGATGGGGGGGGGGTTGACGTCTTCTTGGATTCGGTTTGCCAGTATTTTATTGAATATTTTTGCATCTATTTTCATGAGAGAGATTGGTCTGTAATTCTCTTTCTTTGTTGCATCTTTGTGTGGTTTGGATATCAGGGTAACTGTAGCCTCATCAAAAGAGTTTGGCAATGTTCAAATTGTTTCTATTGTATGGAACAATTTGAAAACTATTGGTNTTAGCTCTTCTTTGAAATTCTGATAGAATTCTATACTGAAACCATCTGGTCCTGGGCTTTTTTTTTTTGGTTGAGAGACTTATAATTGCTGTTTCTATTTTCTTATGGGTTATAGGTCTATTTAAATTGTTTATCTGGTCTTGGTTTAATTTTGGTATATGGTATCTATCCAGAAAATTGTCCATTTCTTTTAGATTTTCCAATTTTGTGGGGTAGAGTTTTTTGAATTATGACCTGAAGATTCTCTGGATTTCCTCATCATCCATTATTATATTCCCCCATTTTCATTTTTGATTTTGTTAATTTGGATGTTCACTCTNTGCCTTTGGTTAGTTTGGATAAGGGTTTATCTATGTTGTTATTTTCTCAAAGAACCAACTCGTTGTTTCATTGGTTCTTTGTATTGTTCTCTTTGTTTCTATTTTATTGATTTCAGCCCTCAATTTGATTATTTCCTGGCATCTATTCCTCCTGGGTGAGTTTGCTTCTTTTTGTTCTAGAGCTTTCATATGTGCTGTTAAGTCACTAGTGTGATATTTCTCCAACTTCTTTATATGGGCATTTAGTGCCCTGAATTTTCTTCTTAGCACTGCTTTCATAGTGTCCCATACATTTTGGTGTATTTTACTTTCATTTTCACTGAATTCTAGGAAGTCATTATTTTCTTCCTTTATTTCTTCCTTGACCCATTGGTGATTCAGTTGAGCATTATTCAGTTTCCAAGAGTTTATAGGCTTTCTATAATTTCTGTTGTTGTTGAAATCTAACTTTAAGCCATGGTGATCTGATAAAACACAGGGAGTTATTCCAATATTTTTTGTATCTGTTGAGATTTGCTCTGTGGCTGAGTATGTGGTCAGTTTTAGAGAAGGTTCCATGGAGTGCTGAGAAGAAGGTATATTCATTTGTGTTAGGGTGGAATATTCTGTAGATATTTATTAAGTCCATTTGAGTCATAACATCTGTTAGATCCTATATTTCTCTTTTATGTTTCTCTTGGCAGATCTGTCCATTGGTGAGAGTGGGGTGCTGAAGTCGCCCACTATTAGTATGTGGGGTTTGATGTACAATTTAAGTTTTAGTATTGTTTCTTTTACATATATGTGTACCCTTATATTTGGGGCATAAATGTTCAGAATTGAGACCTCATCTTGGTGTATTTTTCCTGTGATGAATATGTAATGTCCTTCCCGATCTCTTATGATTGATTTCAGTTTGAGATCTATTTTGTTAGATATTGGAATAGCTACACCAGCTTGCTTTTTAAGTCCATTTGATTGGACTTTTCCCAGACTTTTACTCTGAGTGTCTGTCTTTGAAGTTGAGGAGTTGAGGTATGTTTCTTGTATGCAGCAGAAGGATGGATCCTGTTTTCATATCCATTCTGTTAGCCTGTGTCTTTTTATAGGCAAATTGAGTCCGTTGACATTAAGGGATATTAATGACCAGTGATTGTTAATTCCTGTTATCTTTTGGTGGTAGTATGTGTGTATTTCCCTTTTTTGGGATTTGATGCTGTGGGATTATCTATTGCCTGTGTTTTCCTGGGTGCATCTAACTTTATTAAGTTAGAGTTTTCCTTCTAGTGCTTTCTGTAGGGCTGCATTTGTGAATAGGGATTGTTTAAATCTGGTTTTGTCTTGGAATACCTTGTGCACTCTGTTTATGGTGATTGAAAGTTTTGCTTGGTATAGTAGTTTGGGCTGGCAACCGTGGTCTTTTACTGTCTGCATAATATCTGTCCAGGACCATCTGGCTTTCAGAGTCTCCACTGAGAAGTCTGGTGTTATTCTGATGGGTCTGCCTTTATAGGTCACTTTACCTTTTTCCCTTGCTGTTCTTAATATTCTTTCTTTATTCTATATATTTAGTGGTTTGATTATTATGTGGCTAGGGGACTTCAGGGGAGTCTAGTCTATTTGGTGTTCTGTGAGCTTCTTGTATCTTTATAGGTATTTTCTTCTTTAAGTTGGTAAAATTTTCTTCTATGATTTTGTTAAATATATTTCCTGTGCACTTGAGTTGGTATTTTTGGTATTCTTCTTCTTCTATCCTCAACATTCTTAGGTTTGGCCTTTTCACAGAGTCCTAGATTTCCTGCAAGTTTTGTGTTATGACTTTTTTGGCTTTGGTGTTTTCTTTGACTGACGGATCTATTTCCTCTATTGTATCCTCCATGCCAGAGATTCTCTCTTCCATCTCTAGCATATTCAGAAGTATGAAAGTATCTGTAGACGAAAGTTTGTCTGGTCTCGGTCTCTGATCCCACCCGGCTCCCACGGCGCTTAGACCCAAATTAACACATAGAGGCTTATATCATTTTTAAACTATGGCCCTGGCAGGTTTTTCTCTAGCTAGCTCTTACATCTTAAATTAACCCATTTTATAAATCTATGTTGCCACGTGTTCCACATGGCTTTACCTGTGCGCCGTTACATGTTGCTTTTTAGATGGCAGAATGGCGTCTGCCCAGCTCTGCTCTTTGCTTCTCTTCCCCTAGTTCGAATGTCCCGCCTAACCTTATTCTGCCTCACCATTGGCCAAATAGCTTTATTTATCAACCAATCAGAGCAACACATTTTTAGAAAGACATTCCCATCATGCATCTGTAGTTCCTGTTTAATTATTCAGATTTTCTATTTCCAGCATTCCCTTGGTTTGTGTCTTCTTCATTGTTTCTATTTCAATTTTCAGGTCTTGAATTGTTTCTTTCAACTGTTTATTTGCTTTTTCTTGGTTTTCTTTCCTTCCTTAAAGGATTTATTGATTTCTTCCATTTTTTTATTTGTCTTTTCCTCAATTTCTTTAAGGGAATTTTTCATTTCCTCTTTAAAGGTCTCCATCATCTTCATAAAGTTACTTTTTTCAGTCACCTTCTTCTGCATCTTCTATGTTGTTATATTCTTGGGTTGCTGTTGTAGAACCACTAGGTTCTGGTCGTATCATATTGTTCTTTATGTTGTTGTATGTATTTTTGTACTGGTATCTACTAATCTCTTCCTCCAACAGGTGCAAGAGGTGTCTGTGTCTGAGGGGGCTACTCTTGTTCCAATCAGAGCTCTCAGTTTAATTGGAGCTGATGGATACTGTGTCTTAGGGAGCTACTCGTGGTCCAATCAGATCTGGCAGATTCTGTGTCTCAGGGAGCTGCTGAAGTCTCAGGGAGGTGGGAGAGTTTGGGGAGTGGATCTTGTAGATTGCAGTGTCTGATGGGGGGTGTTGGTGGAGAGCCATGCCCGCAGGAGTCTTCCCTGCTTGCCTACTACTGGAGCAGTGATTGGTGGGGATGGGGCACAGGAAACTACGTCTTAAAATAAGTCAACTGTCTGTAAATTAGCTGCCTCTTATTTCTTTATACTTCTCTTTCTCTATTAGGTTGTAGGTAATGATGGTATTTGTTTTCATCTTGCTATAGTTATGTTTAATCATTTATAATTTTCAATATACAATAGTTTAAAAAGTAAATAAATTCGATCTAGCATTTTTCACACTATTCATAGGTTAGTGAGCACATAATGAACATTTATCCAAGTTCTAGATCTTGGGATTAGCCTTCAAGTTCAATTAGCCTTCCAGTTCATGTTAGTATTAGCCAGTATTCCAACATGTCAGGCTTCTTAGGAATTCTTTATGAAGATCTGAAAAAGAATGCAGAGAGTTCTGCTTTTATTAGGGGGAAAGCATCTTGAAGTAAAGGTTGGGGAAGTATCTTGTTACCCAGGCTGGTTAGTGTATCCAATGGAAGCTTCGGGAAATATCGTTTCAAAAAAGTCATCTGTTCATGCAAGGATTAAACATTCAAAGGATGAAAATTGAGTTATCTAATTCATTTACTTATTTGGTTATTTATTTTCCTACAGGATTTCACCCTGTAGCCTAGCCTGGCCTAGAACTCAGAATCCCCAGCCTCAGCCTCCTGAGTACTGGGATATGTGCCTGACTAATGATTTGGCTGGGCCATCCTTACTAAAATCTTTGTATCCAACATGTCTCTTTCTAACTCTTACTGGTAGTTATCAAAAGTAACATAAAATGCAAATATAAGGCAGATTTTTTTAAATAAAAAGGATAAATGGATACAGAGAATATGTGGAAAATTTACTGTTGGGGTCAAACTGAGGTCAGAAGTTATCAAATCTCATTAGCACACATGAAAAAGGAAAAGAAAAGGCACAGGAGTGAGGTAAGACTGGAGACTGTGCCAGTCTCAGAGCTGCCTATATGGGAAAAGTCCTACAGAGTGTTTTTGGACCACTGGCTGTTTGGGGAGCCTTCCCATAGATGCTAGTTTTTGAATACTGAAAAAGAACCCAATTCTTCTTGGAGGCTGAAGCTAAGAATAACCTTGAGTGTTCTTCTCTAGTGGTTTGGAAGGTGAATTAAAAACTCCATTTCATGTGTAGACAGAAAATATCAAGCCAGTTTTTTTCTAATTACATTAGCAAAATACAGATAGCATGAGAATCTCTACTCAGAAACTCAATTTTGAGAAGCCTAACAGGTTAGAATACAGCTAAATGTCATAAGAAATTTCCCTTATGCTTCATATTTATTTTCATTAAGTCCACTCTATTTCACTTAAAAGTGACTAAAAATTTAACAGATTGAATGTGGTTATGATGCTGTCAANTTTAAAGGAAATTTGAGGTACAAGGAGTATAATAACAAGGTTTTTAAATGTATAAATAAAGAGTGATGCCCAGGATACAAACATGGATTCTTGTTTCTCAGAGTAAGTATTCTCCAAATACTGTCTGAGAGCTCCCCAAATGGTGTACAAGGGTGCTCCAAATGGTGTCTGAGGCATCTGAATTTAGATTAAAAAATAACAACAACAACAAGAAAGGGGGCAAGATTACAGCAAGTTAGTTGTGAAGCGCATTGGCTGGTAAAGTAAACAGTAAGTTCACTGTGCTGCTTACTGTATGAGATGCCTTCCATGCAAGAATTGTAATGAGCAGAACAGGTATTCTCCTTGTTTTATTATTCTAATGGTGTCAGTGGGTCTACAAAGTAGTAAGTTAACACATTTAAAGATTAAATTAGGCAATTTGTGAGGTTCTGGAACCAGGAAGGCTTTATTCTGTGTTACCCAATGTCCCAGGGACTGGAAGGACTCAGCAGGCACTCTCTAACTCTATCTTAGATATACCTACTTTCACTGAATCCTCACTGCAGCTCTACTACCCCCCTTTGCCAAGTGAAGAATTCTAGTTTACAGAATACAAAGCACCTTATCTGTGGCTATNCAAAAATGACAAAGGAAGGGTTTGCTTTAAAGTCACTTTGAACTCAAAGTGACATTTCTATATAGTATCTTCCTAAATGGCTAAGAGCTAAAGCCACAGGTAAGAGATGAACCCAGGAATTAGTGGAAGAGACAAAAATGATTCTTCAAAACAAACAAGATATGCTTTAGCATAGATGATATTATCCTGCAGATTTTCTATACAACCTGTCAATGTCAGGCATCAATATTCTGATTTGTCTAGCACATAAATTCCAGTATCCTAATCAGCCATGATCCTCATTTGCTTCCAGAAGGACCTCACTGTGGAGACAACTCTAGAACATTTGCATTGGATTGATTCCCAGGTAACACATCCAACCTCACTTATTACCCACAGCATGCATCTGCAGGATGTCTGGCCAGTTTTACAGCCCAACTTTGAATGTAGAAGAGCTTTGCTTTGCTCTGAGTCATTTTCCCTCCTGATTTCCATGGGGAAAGAGCCCATGCTTTTGGTCTTATTAGCACCACACTAACTGAGTGCATTGACCCAGATAAATATTTTCTGTCTGATGTTCTTTAAGAATAATCAATATTCAGGACTATGGACTTTACTTTCAGCCATCTTTGAGGGAATGAATGATTTGAGCAAGCACAATGCCAGGCAGTCCTATGCTCTCNCCACATCATTCACATTTCCCTTTGGCCTCGAGTGANCAACTTGTTTTCTGTGGTTTTAAAATTTGAGTAGTGCTTTGGTTAAACTAAGGTTAAAATTAGTTTGCATTTGCTGCCCACATAGCAACTGATGGCTGGCAATTCATCCTGGGATACTGTACAGTGAGAAAAGGCAATGCAGAAAATGTTGGAGGGAACTGGGGAGTGGAAAATATTCATGGTGATAATTTGAGAAATTATAGCTCATTCTATGGAAACATGTGAACACACATTCATAAATGCTTTAATGCTCATATGCACACATGCACACACTCACGCACATACACACGATATTCTGTTCAAACAGAAAAAAGGGCTGGGAAGGTGGGGCTTTAAACTTACAGGGAAAATCAAAGGGAAAAGCAAATGTTGCATAAAAGTGCTAGTACTATGGTAGCAATTGGGAGCACGTGCACAAGAAGAAAGGAGGAGTAGAGCCAATTTTCTTAGAAATTTTTCCATAAGTGGTAGCATGTCTATATTCTAGCTTATTCATTTTGGAGTATGACAACAATGCTATATTTCTTCTTGCAATATGGGATTTGTGCTCCATTTCTTATACTCATGAGGACTTACAACCTTAGAAAAGTCAGTGTGCTTCCAGTTAACCTGCTTTGCTCATCATTAAAAAGACCTTGCTTTCAAGACCTTCGTTTTGACTTAATGAAATCATTGAGCTTAAAAGAATAACGTGAGGAACCGAAAATATAAAGAACACAACCCAAAATCATCTGCTTCCTGTGGAATGTCTTTGCATATGGCCAGGGTAACAACTGAGAATATTTTGGTCTAGGTAAGTGCTTAATGCCTTTTCTTTTTAGAGGGGATGTGCTTCGTTTTGCTTAGAAATGTGCAATATGAAAACTAAAATGGGTTTATGACTTTTAAGCTCACAGAGCTGAAATGCAGCAAAGAATCATGAAAGGAAGAAATCATCAGAGATTTTAAACTGCTCAGTGAGTCTGACTGCAGAGGCCCAGTCAACATCAGCTGAATGGATTTTAATAGTCATTTTCATTTAATGTGAACTTTGGGTGTATTGAAGCTATTCATCAGGTAGGGGATCATAAGATGTGGTTCTATGATTGTTACATTGTTGATCATAAAGAAGCTGAGAAATAAATAGCCATTTGACAAGGGTTCTTTTTCTTGCCACATCCGCAGGACACTGATCTCATTTAAAGTACTGTAGCTCACTACTACAGGGTTTAAAATATTAACTGTAACTCCCCACCACCACCAGTATTTTTTGCGGTTAATAATTTAACTAGCAAGTTTCAGTGCCCCCTGAAGTTCTTACTTTTGTTATGCTGGTAAATTTAGAAGATCTAGTCTCTGTATGGTTGAGAGAGAAAGCCCTTCTGTTTCATAACAGAAACACTAGCTAAGGAACAGTCAACCTATGTACAGAGGTCACCACTGGAAGCAACACTGTCCCTTCACCATCAGATAAAAATTAATAAAGCTACTGTTGCATGGCTGAAAGTGGATACAGNATATAGGTGAGGTGAGAGAGAAGGCTGAATTTGTCAAAATAATGTGACATATCATGATTAAGCAAACTTCAGGCCACCAACATTTCCGGGTTTATAGGAAGGCTCTTCATGTTGCAAATGATGGACACTGGTGTAAGACAAATTTCTAACCAGTCTTATTAATAAACACACAGAACAAGAAATAGGGGTGAAAATCTGACAGAGATCAGAGGAATTGAGAGCAAGCCACCAGCTAGCCTCACCTCACCAACACTGCAGCTACTTCCAAAGAGNGAAGCGAAGCGAAGAGAGCGACTTCCTGTCTAACCCAGCTTTTTATGCCTGTCCATTCTGCTAACTCATTTCCTATCCTCACAAAGCTACATCACTTCCTGTCTGTCTGCATGGACCTCCAGAANTCTATGGCTGATTCCGGGATTAAAGGCATTGCTACCACCTCCTTCCGCTAGTTTCCCAATGTGACTTTGGAGTTACAGAGAACTAAACGGATTAAGGGCGTGTGCTAACTTGCATGACTATTGTTTTACTACTAGCAGATGGCTGCCCTGTTTTTCCTCTGAACCTCAGATAAATTTTATTAAAAAACACAGATAAAATATCACCACACACTGGGACCTTGGAGAGAGAAGGGGAGTAATTTTCCTCAACCCCTATGTTAGTCAGCTTTCTAAAACAACAACAAAATACCAGACATTGAGTTTTGGAGGCATCGATCCATTTTGATCGATTCTGTTCCTTTAGACCTGTGGGAAAGCAACACATCATGGCAGATGTGTGGTTGAGGAATCCTATTCACTCCATGGCCAGGAAAACAAGAGAGGAAAGGTAAGACACTAGGACCTAAATATCCTCTTTCGAGGCATGCTACCAATGATCAGAAGGCCTCCTACTAAACCCCACCTCTAAAGGTTGCTATCATCTCGCAGGAGTGCCAAACTAGGGTCAAAGGTTTTAACAAATGGACACATTTAAGGTCCAAACTATAGAAACCCCTGTGTTNAGATATTCCTATAGCCTGGAAAGGCAGTTTGACCTTTTGTCATGGTGCAAGATATAGTAGCAATGTTNAAGCTTGAAGTCATTCTTAATAAGTGGATGTTCAAAGCAGTAGTAGTTCAGTAGCTTGGAGGGTAGGCTAGGCATACAGTCCACAAATTAATTATTATTGCATTTATCTCTTTCAAAAAATTTAACAAGAAACAAGATGGATACAACTGGAGACTTTTGTTTTTATCCAACAAAACCTTCACCCATAGACAATTCAAGACTGGTTTGCTTACTCAAAGATCTTGTCAGAAAATCTATTTCTTCAAATCTTCTTTTATATTTTTGGTTGCAGTATGGTTTTTAAACTTATGAAACATCAGTGTTTTGTTCCAGAAGGAAGGAGGAGGATGGTAAAATAGCAAAGAATAGAGGGGACAGTGTCCACCTTGTGGGCTGTTAGCTCTTCTCACAGAAAGGAAAATCTCCACCTTCATCTTTAGGGACCCAGGCCACCTCTTGTTGATTGGACTATGCCACAGATATGTAACCTATAGTGGAGATATAATCTGAGGAATTAAAGATGTAACAAATGATTATGATTATTATGTACAGTAAAGAAAAAAGAAGTAGGCTAAAATTGGTGTTGAATTAAATGAATGTAAAAAAATATAAAGATGGAGAAATCTAACTTTGAGAATATCGAAGACCAGCAAATCAAGGGCTACTTATAATTCATAATCCCATGAAGACATGGCACTCATTTTGTTTGATGCAGACAAAACATGAACTAGACCTAGTGCTCCTCAGATAGGTAATAAACAGCAACACCATATGAACAGAGAACTCAGGAACAATAGCTTCCCTTTTTATAATTTAGACATGCTTTTACCTCCCTGACTTATCTATACATCTAACAGCTAATGTTCTTCTGGCATTCAAATCACATGGCATGAGTGTTCCATAAAATGCTACAAAATGTGAGTGACAATAGAAGTTCTACTTTGAACATGCTTCACTGCAGTGATATTGGTCAATGACAGTGCCTGAAAGCCTACAGTAGCATCATTGGTCTGGAAACTGAAAAGATTATTCTACTACATTTGCAGAAGCATAAGTACATTCTGTCACAGAGTTGGATACAGAAGATTGCAGGATTGGTGTAAGTATATTCCTTCAGGTAGGAAAAGCTTCACCTTATATGTGGGGAGAGACAGTTCGGTTGCAAACAATCAGAGAATTCATAAACAATGGCTTCCATCATGTGATTGTCAAAAATTCTACTTCTTTAAATCTCCTTTGATAAACACACCAGAGTTACCTTGAATATTGTTAGAAATGTAGACACTGGTACTGCAGATAAACTGGGTCATAGTGTAGGGAAGAGCCATCTAAGAGACCATGGAGTTCTGACTTCAAGTATGAATTTCAAGAGGGACTTTTAAGGAAGAAGAATAGGCCACCCCATTGGAGTAAGTATAATTCTGAATGGAGGACAATTGAAAAGAAGTATATACAAGAAAAGTTCTCTGTCCTTACCCATTTACCTAAAGACAACATAACTCTTCAAGGTGGGCTGCACTTCTCCTTTTACCAGGATGGACACAAGTTAAACAGCAGCAGAAGCTCTGGTCCCTGAGTTACCAAGAGATGCCACCAGAGGAACTCACTGAACAAACCCAGTCTTTCTTCGTTGCCCTCCATGTGTAGCTACGCTTGTCTTCCACAGTCCATCTGCCTACAAGCTCAGAATCCCTTTACTTTGTCTCCTCTCTTTCTTAAACATTGAGCTTGTTTTATTTGATAAGATGTTATATGTACCTAGGTCTAGTCGTGCCTTTGATTTGTCTGTGAGTATGTGTGTCTGTTAATAAAATTTTGTTCTTAATTTGTCTTTTGAAAGGAAAGGAACTTTCTTTCTCTACAGATTCTCCAGTTTGTGGAAGGAAATCATGGTAACATTCTGAACAAAAGTTGCTTTAGCCTGTCTAAAGATTTTTACTAAATGAAACATTGCCAGTGTATTACTATGTTATCAACAAAATTGCCTCTTCTATTCAGGTATTTTTTTTCCAGTTGGGTCACGGATAAAGGTGAGATTGTGAGTCTGTGTCTATGTGCTAAGCATGTAAATAGCAGAGTAAGAAACTACATAATATATTATCTGGTTTTTATTTCATTGTACCCCTTATTAATGAATATCATAGGTTTTGAAATTAATCTTATGTTAATGGAGCAGAGGAAATGATCACATGCTGCTAAAATCACAGTATGCTAGACACTGATAAAATAGCTTTGAACATTATGGAAAGGAGCCTTAGTTTTCTCCTCACCCCCACTTTGTAGGTAATAGAAAATGGAACAAAATGTCAATAACAATTATGCTGAACTATAGCAAGGAGAGACAACATATCATTATCCATCTGCAATAAAATTATCATTTAGGAAGACTTCTACAATGGGGCATACATCCATCTTTCTGATCATTCTATTCACGGACAAGAAGTCTTATGCATTCTTAAGTACTTGGAATTTGCTGTCAAAGAGCTTTTTCTGATTAAGCAAATAATTTCATGTGCTTTAAATATTAAGTGATAAATTTAGAAGATTTGACATTCTTCCCCTTAGTAATGAACAAGCTCTGAGGCCTTCTATCCAACAAGATACACTTGGATTATTCTGTTCTTGGATTGGTTTTGTTCCCTACACCAGTGTCTTAAATTTTAATTCCTTCTTAATATTATTTCTTTTGCTTATACCAAGAAATTGGGAGAGAAATGGATGAGATCTACATGGGCGGACTAGGAGTGAGGGAGAGGAAATGGGGGGCAAGGGAGGGAGGATGAGAGTGTAAAGGAGCAGGAGGTTTGAGCTGGAAAAGGGACAGAGAGAGCAAGGAAGGAGATAACATGATAAATGGGGAAATCAGGAGAGTAGGGAGAAACAGAGTGCTAGGAAAGTCCTGGAGAGTACACAGGGATGAACCCACCTTAGACCACTGGAAATAATTGATAGGGTGCCTGAACTGGCCNGATCCAGTGATCACATAGATGAATACCCTAACTGCCACCATGGAGCCCTCATCCAGTGACTGATGGAGACAGATGTGGGCACCGGGCGGATCTCCAGGAGCCCAATCGATGGGAGACAGGAGGCCCTCTATGAACAAAAGACTACGAGATCATGATGGGAGGGTGTGCGAAGATGGCCAGTCAAACTAGTGGAGACGNNCGAACTATGGACCCATGGCTGAGAAGCCCCCATGGGCCCTCATCCAGAGACAGATGGAAGCAGATGCAGAAATTCACGGCCAGGCGCCAGGCAGAGCTCCAGGAGTTCAACTGGTGGGAGAGAGGAGAGGTTCTATGAACAAGGGACATTGAGATCATGAAGCCAGCCAAACTGGTGGAAATGAATGAACTGTGTACCAATATCTGTGGAGCCCCCCATGGTGCTGAACTGGGCCCTCTGGAGGCTTGAGACAGTTGTTTGGCTTGAAGTGTCTGAGGGCCCCCAGGCGGTGGGATCGGGATCCATCCCTGGTGCAGGGCCTGACTTTTTTGGAGCCCAGTGCCTGTGGTGGGATACCTGGTGCAGTCTTGGCGCAGGGAGGAGGGTCTTGTCCTGCCTTGGCTGAGAGTGCCAGACTCTGGGGACTCACCATGGGAGACCTTGTATTGGAGGAGGTGGGAATTGGGGATGGGTTGGGGGGGGAGCTGGTGGGGCAGGAGGAGGGAAGGAGGAGAGGAGGATCTGAGGTTGATATGTAAAAGGAGTGGAAGATCTTTTTAATAATAAATAAATAAATAAATAAATAGAAATTAGATTTCATGACAATTTCAAAGAAAACCAGACAAAATGTTGATGTGACCACAGTGTGAAGGAGGATGAAACCTGAAACCAGTAGAAGAATGACTATTGCTTAAATGTCCCAACATAGGAGAAACAGGAACAGGGTACACAATTTATGTATATTAAGGAAGTTCTACTATCTCTGCTATCTTCCATTTCTAGTACTATGGCAGGCTGGGTACCCTGAACAGCTGTGCTGGAAATATAGCTAATAATTACAACAAAATTTTAAAATTAATATACAGATGAGGCAACAAAAGAAAACAAAAGATTAAAATGGATAGAGGTCAACATGAAGCAAGAATGGGAATTTTGGGAGGTGAGTCATGTTAAAGCCATGCCAATGACATCTGTGAGAAACCCCAGTAGAAATTAGTCACTTAAAAGAGTTGAGTTTCAGTGGATACAAGACAAAGGAATTCTTTTGCATAAAGATGGTAGGTGGTGTCTGCTGCATAAAGATAGCTGACTGTGTTCTGTAGGTCATGATGCTCTACATTAGTGGCCAGCAAAGAACCTTCCAAACTTGACCTCATTGCCAGAAGTTATTATAATATGATAGGCTGTACCACAAATGTGTGCAAACCCAGGGATAGGGACCCCATATTCATGATGTATTTTCCTACAACAAGGAGAAGCATACTTAAGTTCTTCTTTGTAGGAAACAACTTCAAACTTGATATCAAAGAACTCTATCAAAAAATTACAAGGAACACAAGTTCAGAGTTAAAAATCATAAAACAAATCAAGGAAGTATGCTTCATGCATGAGGGCCAGGAAACACTGTAGAAGGTGGCATCAAGCATGGAATGACTCAATTACATACAAAAGAGAAAAGACTAAATAAGATTAATAGATATTAGTGAATAAAAAGCAAGTCTAAATACAAAAATAAAAATAATGACATGAAGAAATTTCAAAAATAATTGTCAGAAAGTATTTTTGTGTATGAAAGCAATAATTACAATTTAAAACTCAATGGATAATTACATATTCAACTCAGATGAAAAGAGAATTAAGGAATTGGATGAAGTTAGAAGTTGTCTGAAAAATGACAAGAAAGATATATGTATTAGCTACCAAAAAGAACTAATAAAGATAATAGGAAAATGATACTGTCCAGAAGATCTTCCTCATTTATGGGAAGATGGAAAGGAGTGAATAGAAAGGACAAAATAATAATAATAATTTACTTATATCATTTCTCCTTTTCCTTTCTTCCCTCTAAGCTGTCCTATGTACCCCTCTCTGTGAGAACATACCTTTGTGGTAGCCAACAGCTCTCTAATAAGACTTAAGATCTACTCAACAAGAGGGAAATATCTCCTGGTACTAGAAACCTAGCTAGCTATCCAGAGGACGAGAACCTACAACTGCCTGCCTCCTTACTAAACTAGCATAACCCCTAACTGCATTGTAAATATTTGTTCTTATACCCACAGATTTTATTGTTCNTAGAACAAAATCAGCTTANAATCAGATCTCTTGGCCTTTTCCTTTCTTATCACTTTTGAGGTCAAAATGTTTACATCTAACAGCATTCTTTCAGATCTGCAGTTGACTCAACACAGTCAAGCCTCAGCACCGTCTTCTCTGTAGTTCTAAGTTTTTGTGGAATGTAGGCTTAGTCTGCCCACCATAGCCACTCTATTTCCTGTGTAATGCTGCTTCTCCTGGGTGTCCAGAGCATTCTCGCCCATGTTCTCCTGGGTCACTACATGGGCTAGTGCTTGCTGCATGCCTTGCAGAAATTCTGCTGGGTTTTTAAATGTTCACCATGTTTATCAGAGCACTATCAACAAAGAAAGAGATTGGGCCAGAAACAGGTGTGTATTCCATGTGTAGTTTTGATTCTTTTGTTGGAATCTCAACCATGCTGCTAAATTCATTTTTTTCTTAACAACTCTCCTTACTAATGCCGTAACTCCAAGTTGCTTTGGCTCCTCTCTACTCATTTCTTTAAGGAGTTAATTCTCTTTGTAACTTTGACTATGGTTCATAAATGATACTAAAGCCCTTCAAAGTTTTTACAGGTATAGAACAGAGTAAAATCAAGTTAGAAAAACTGTTTTAGTTACTCTGACTCTAAATTTTATCAAACATTATTTTCAATCTGACTTCTGAAAGACAGGCTGATATTTAATAATTTCATTGTCTATTCTTGACTGTCATATTATTTTTGTTTGTGTGCTAGCTAAGCAGTCATATTTAATTACATCTTCCAAATTATCATGAATAGCTTTGATTGAATTCTAATGCCTTTGACTTAAAAATTGCTGTCTTTTAACTATAGAGGCTAACACAAGTCAGTGGTTCTTTTGGACTGGTACTCACTGGTGCAGCCAGAAGCCTCACAGACCATCAAGGAGCTTATCTCTTGAATATTTAATAAGAAGTTGTAAATCAATTGGAGTTAATCATGGGTTTGGGGGCCTCATTCATGACAGAAGAGGTACATATATATTTCCTTTATCTTATATGTACTAAATATTTGTTTGTTCACTTATATATTTTACTATAATGGCCACTTACAGAAATATATTTACTGATGACAAATGTCACAGAATAAAAGTACAACATGTTATCCAGAAGAAATAATGTTTGTTTCAGCCATTATTTAACAGAGATTTTTTGTTTCTAAAACATGTTATTGTTAATTAAAAATTGAAAAGCCAATTATTGGGAGGAAGAAGGTAAAATACATCAGTCTACCCTACTGCTTTTAACAAGAAACAGTTTTAAGCATGAAACAAAGTGACATATTCACTTACCTCTGTGACTCACTCAGAATAGTTACAACTTACAAATCATTCACCATATTTTTGTTGTACAAACCAGCTTGGTGCTATGTGACAATCAACAGAAAATATCAGACCCTAACACTGTCGATTGTCAATTCAAGGCTGTTAGAGATTATTTTGTTATATAAAAGAATTAATTCTTTCTGTTTTGAACTTTGAAATATACTTTAAAATATCCACCTTTCATTTTAGAAGTGGATAATTACTTGTGGAATATTTTAATTAATTCATGATTTATTTTATTGTAACTACCAAGGTATCACTTAAATTTTCTATTCTTTCTCTTTCATTTGGATTTTCATGACAGAAAATTCTGTAAAATAGCAATAAGAAGATAATGTAAAATAACAGTAAATACCACACTAATAATGTTACTGTTGTATCACAAGATTTTCCTCATATGCTGTGATAAGAAATATATTCAAGCTGGGTGCAGTGGCACATGCCTTTAATGTTAGTACTTGAGAGGCAGAGATAGGTGAATCTCTAAGGCCAGTCTGGTCTACAGAGTGAGTTCCAGGATAACAGGATAGCCAGGACTACACAGAGAAACCTTCCCCCTCCCCCACAAAACAAAATCTAAAAAAGGAAAGAAATATATTTATCAAGAATGTTTCTCAAATCAAATGTTTATATTAAAATAATTCCCATGCNCCATTAGTAATTTGTCACCTATTCTATGAGCTATGACAAGGTCATTCTTTACTGAAGGATCAGAACTTTTGAAGTCTTCAAAGAGACTAAAATAAACACCAAACTTGTAGCTAGTATGTTAGTTCAGGTTCTACAGAGAGACAGATCAACTGCATAAATAGATAGGTAGAAAGATAAAATAAATAAAGAATATATTATATATTGCATATTTATATGATGGATTATAGATTGATGATAGATGATAGACAAATAATAGATTGAAAGATTTAAGAACGATGATAGACAGATGGTACATGATAGATAAATAGATAGATGATAGATATATAGACATTTATTAGGAAAATTGTCTCAGAAAAAGTCACAGTAGGCTTTAGATCTCTGGATGCTGGCAGCATGGCTCAGTCCAAAGTCAAGAGCCTGGGAACCAGGGAAGCTAATGTTGAAGGTCTGAGGACCTATGGTGACCTAGTAACCTCCTAGAGTAAAAAGTGACCAGCTTTGACTTTCAATGTCCAAGGATAAGAGAGGAGGATACATCAGCTCCCGAGAAAGATCAAAAACCACGTTGCACTCTCTGCTTTTGTTCTTTATGGGCCTTTGCAGAAGGTGCCCAGCTAAGTTGAGGGCAGAGCTACCTCACCCAAACTGTAGGGTTTACTCATAAATTTCCACAGAAACTCGGTCATATATTGACCTCATAGTAACACTCTGCTGCGTTATTAACCATTCCCTAGTCTAATCAAGTAGCCACCTAAAATTAACAGCATTTTAAAAGCTGGTCTGTTTTCTGCATCCTACTATTTAAAATCCCAAGAAAATTTAAATGTACACTTTCTTTAAAAGTTCATCCAAAATTAACATAGACTATTCAGTTTCAAGCACAGAGAATAATAATATAAATGTAATTAGGCAAAATTTATCCATATGAAAATGATATAATATCCCCTTTTTTCAGGTTTAGAGATGTTTTATTAGTTCTAAGACTAATTTACACTACTGTTCTGTTTTGAATTACATTCTGTGGTCAAAGCAATTCCTAGCTAGTCCTTCACTCACAGAAGGCTATTTAAACAGTCTATCTTCAGGTAGTAGCTTCAGAGGCAAATTTTGGATTCTTGAAATCTGGCCATTTCTACCCACTTTTTGTCTGAGTAATATTCTATCATAGAAACAGCACATTTTGTCAAGCTATTTATCACATGATGGACATTTGGGTTTCAGAGTGAGTATATATTGGTGTGGGGACATGGGAAGTTACAGGTGAAAGAGGGAAGATTCAAAATAATGTAAACGCAATATTATGTATAAAATTCTCAAAAAACTTTCAATAGAAATCCAGTCATTTATAACAAAATTGTAAATAATGTGTTTCTGCACCTTAAACATAACTCAATGATCACTCTCCCCCATTTTAAGACAGTGTCTTGCTATGTAGCTCATGCTGGCCTTGAACTCAAGACGCTCCTGTCTTAGTCTTGTGAGTGCATAGAATTAAATGTGCACTGCTATGCCTGATTTCCACTGATTGTCCAACATCTTTGCCCCACAGTGATTTAGGAGGACTGTCTGGAGACCACTGTAAGTATTATTTTATAAATACTTGGCCAGTTTCTAATTGATAGAGTATATTTGTTGCACACCACGCTACATCTTTTGGCAAGAATAATGCTAAAGTTGAATAAGAAAGACAAAATGAAATAGGACAATGAAAATGTACTTGAAAACTCTCTATGATGGGAAAAGACACCATATTTCAATATATAAAAAAAGAAATACATGTGTATAGTGTAGGTCTTTTATTTCTTTCCCATGCCTATTAAGCCATAAATCCATAAGAAATACAGGCTCTAGCAGCTCAGGCTCCTTTTAGTTCTCTCAAGGTATGTGTCTCTGTGTGGAGAAGTCTGAGCCTCAGTTTGAACTCAGGGACATTGCTTTTTGGCTTTATTTTCTGATCATTTTCCTTCACCTATTTCAGGATGCCATCTGCTCAATATTCACATTAATTCTCTTGGCAAGAATCTTGTTCTTGCTTGTTTACAACAATGCCAACGGCATGCTAAGTGGCAGTGTAGACTCTGCTCTTCCAATTCTTCATTGCTAACATTTATAGGATATTCCTGTCTGAATATTACCCATTCCCTGATATATGTCAACAATAGCATCTTTTTTACAAATTCACTTGTATGTGGCTAGAGGAACAATTCTTCACTTTCTAAAGGCTCAGAGATAGAACATAGATGGGCCTCCTTGTGTCTCATCCTTTATGTTGGTCATTTCACTGGAAGATGATGGCTCCAACATAAACACTGATTCCCTTTCTTTATATATCACAAAACTTATAACTTTTGAGATGTGTTCTCATCGTGTATGTGGTAATATTTTGAACAAACAAAATTTGCCTGAAGATCAGAGGACAGAACAAGCCACTAGATTAAACATAGAGACCAGGCAGTGGTGACACACACCTGTAATCCTAGCACTTGGGAGGCAGAGGCAGAGATCTGTCTGGGTATCTGTGAGTTCAAGGCCACACTGGACTACACGAGATTAATCCAATCTAAAAGAGAAACAGAGTCAGGCTGTGGTGGCACACAGCTTTAATTCCAGCACTTAGAATCACACACATCTTTAATCTCAGCACTAGGAAAGTTGAAACAGGAAGTGATATGGCTGGGCAGAGAAAGGAATATAAGGCAGGAGGAGACAGGAACTCTGCCTCTTTCAGGCTNAGGAGTTGGTGAGGTAAGAGGTGGTGGCTGTGGCTGCTCTGCTTCTCTGATCTTTCAGCTTTCACCCTGATATCTGGCTCTGGGTTTTTATTATATGACCATTTAGGATTCATGCAACATGTGTGTGTGTTAGTTTTCTTAAATGTATATCTAGGGATAGAATGACTGAGTAATACAATAACTATGTTTAACTCTACAGAACTGTGGGATTGTTTCCCACTTTCTTTCAGATTTATGACCTTTATTATTATTCACACACACACACACACACACACACACACACACACACACACGTATTTTCAGCCATTATTTAGTGTTGTTCATATTTATATGTGTTTAGAGATGACCACTTAGGATTGGATAACTTATCAGAGACTCATCTCTAGAGAAAATTGATTCTCCCCTCTAGGAAACTACTGGTTACCTATAGCTCTTCACCTAAATGTGGAAACTTCTGAACTTCCCCTATTCATTTTGGCTTGTCAGCTCTTGTTGTAATTATGCAGGTGTTGTTTCCCACACTGGCCACATCATCTTATATTCCTACAATCAATTTTTTTCATATTCTTGCCAACACTTGCTATTTTCATGTACACAAACATACACACACACACACGTATGTCTTCCAGTGATTGTTAAGTGGTATCTTGTATCTCATTGTGGTTTTGATTATCATCTATTTTATTGAATTTGTTGTTATAACTTAGTCTTCTTGGGGACTACTACTATGAGATTAATAATTAGGAGAGGTATTATTTTATTTTGATTTTCATATTGCTTCTGTTTTTGTGACAGGACCTAGGCATCTGAAGTTACATTTGGGGTNGTATTTTTTATATGAGTTTTCATCCAACCTAGCAAGAGTCCTAAAGTGGAAAAATAGGCTGGGTGGCTTGTGAGAATGCCAAGGGTGAAGCCTTTGAGTGGCCAGTCATCTTACATGGTTTCCCCCTGAAGCAACTGGGCACTTGGTAGCTANATTACAGTTCTAACTGTGTGGAACCATGTGAGAAGCTCCTCTTACCAGTGCAAGTGCCTAGTGAAGCAATTCAAAGGGAAGAGTAAGCTGCATTTTATTAATTATGTAATGTTGAACATTTCTCATATATTTATTGACTCTGCTGTATTTTTTAAATAAATCTTTTCATATGATTTAACCATTGTTTAGTAGATAGCCATTTATCAATTAATTGTTGAGCTGTAAGAGTTCTTTACATATTTGGGTTCTTGATCATTATCAGTTGAATCGTTTACAAAAACTCTATCACACCTTGTAGGCTGTGGTTTACTTTCTTAATAATGCCTTTTGATCAGAGTTTTTAGTTTTATGAAAGAAAGTCATCCATATTTACTTTTATTTTTGAACTTGGTGTCATATTTAATAAAGTTTAAGATCAATTTACACTTTCCTTCTGAATTTCCTTCTAAAGTTACACACTTATAGTTCTTATATTTAACTGTTTGATCCACTTTGGATTGACTTCCTTTTTTAAATAATGTATTTATTTTTTCTTGAATTATTTTAGTTATTGTTTTATTCTCTTGTTCAGTGCCAATAATTGAGAGTTTATTCTGTTCTAAAATACTCCTGACTAAAGAAGCTTTGAGGCATGTGGGCATCAATGCCAAAATAGTCAAATCAAGCATAGCTACAGTAACAGTATAAAGTCATCTCAAAAGACTCAAAGTTTTGAGTCTTCTTGGAATAGCACAATTGCAGTGTATGGAATCTGAGTTACATTCTTCAGCATCTATACATTTTAACCCAATTAAGAAATACATCATATCTGCCTGCTTTCCTTCACCACTTGTGTCCTCTACTTTAACCTCCTTTATCTCCATCAGGATTTACAGTGGTCTTAGTTTGCTTTAAAGTCAATTAAGAACACATTAGAAATTGCTAGAAAAAAAAACCCAACAACAAAAACAAACAAACAAACAAACCCTTAAAACATAGTCACAAAGTCCTGTAATAAGTATTAAAATGTGCTTTCCCCTGTGAACAGAAGAAATGGAAGTATGTTTAACAAGAGTTTCAGTGCTTGTTGGGAATGACTTGAGAATTCTGTGGATTTCCCCAGTCAGGGATTATTAAAGGTTCTTCAGGGNTGGTGCTCAGGCACTTGAGACTGAAACTCTCTACAGTCNATTTCAGTCTCATGGTGGGCATGTGAAGGACTCTCAGTATGGAAAATCCTTTAAGCAAATGATACCCTGAAAGCCACTTCAACAGGAAACTGCTTTCTGATCCTTGACTCCTACCAGGATGCAAGTCATATTTCTGGTTTGCTTTTCAAAAGAATGTCTTGGATTAAACAATGTAAAAAGATTTCCTATTTAACAATTGGTTTAATAATGACTCCTGCTTTAAAATGTGATGGAATATAGATGCCTCTTGAGAGTTGGAAATCCACCATGGTTAAAGATTAAAATCTAAGCTGGGTGGTGTATACCTTTAATCCCAGCACTCAGGAGACAGGGCTCANTGGATCTCTGAGTCTATAGACTGAGTTCCAGTGTAGCCAGGGCTACACAGAGATATACTGTCTTGAAAAACAAAACAAAATAAAAAAGCCAACCAAACCAACCAAACAAACAAAAGGGTTAAAATCTAAAATCTAACATTTTAACATTATTTGATATTTAAAAAGTAAAAATAGCTATATATTTGGTTTGAGGATTAGACGTTATTGAAGTGTAAAAAGCCGTTTTGAGATAATATTGGAAGTCCTTAGTCGTCCATTCCTCTTTTCCCAATCCTAGCTAACAAAACCCTGAATTATTCTAGAAACAATATCTTTCCCACAATTCTATGTTAAAAATTCACTGTTCCACACTGTATAAAATACCTATCATATCTTGATATTATCTATGAATTTTGGAAATTCCATATAGCTTCATGCCATGGACAATTCTTCCAGTGTAGTTCTGTGATTGGAAGCTCCAGGCATTGATTCACTGGAGGGCAATTTCTCTCAATATCAGTTTCAACCATTGCAGACACATTTATCACTGAATATTTATAAATTACACAAATATCTTTGAGTGGTTATTCTCAATGTTCTCCCAATACTTTCAGAATCATTTGCCTACATTACCTCTAATGGCAACTTAAAGGAAATTCTTTACAAATACCTTCCTTTTAATAGATCTTGTTTGAAAGAAAGTAGTCATCTAAATTTAAATGTGCTATACTGGAATTATCTATAGAATATGTGTTTGGTTGGGTGGTGGTGGCACACATCTTTAATCTTAGCACTTGGGAGGCAGAGGAAGGAGGACCTCTGTGAGTTTGAGGCCAGTCTGGTCTACAGAATGAGTTCCAGGACAGGCTCCAAAGTTACACAGAGAAACCCTCTCTC
>LZPO01109083.1:0-16435 GCA_001675575.1 Neotoma lepida
ATGGGATTTGGGGTGGAGGACCAGCAGGGAAGGTTGCCACAGGTGTTCTGTTGAAGAACTGGGGATGAGACTTACGGTTTTCAGTTTCCTCTTTGAGTAAAAATACAATATTTTGATCAATATAGCATTACATATGAACATATTGTATTTTCTGTTATCAATGTCATTACTATCTCTGATGTTATGTACCTTCAACTGAAATCAGTTCTTTTGTTTTGTTTTGTTTGTTTATTTGTTGCATTTCTTGAGCTGTGGAAATATTTCACACAAAAAATTCTCTAAATTATTGATTATCTGAAAATGTTTTCACTTTAATGTGGAAAAATAGTTTTTCTTCATACAGTAGTCTACATGATTGTAGGTGATAGGTGATAGACTGAGTCATCTATGTATGTATGCATGTGTCTGTCTATCATCATCATCATCATCATCACCATCATCACTATCTATCTATCTATCTATCTATCCATCCATCCATCCATCCATCCATCCATCCATCTATCTATCTATCTATCTATCTATCTATCTATCTATCTATCTATCTATCTATCCATCCATCCATCCATCCATCCATCCATCCATCTATCTATCTATCTGTTCATCCATGTACTGTCTACCATCCATCCATGAATTCATTCTCCAGCTATCTGTCTGTCTATCATCTATCTCTTCCTCCCTCCCTCTCTTCCAGCCTCCCTCTTTCTCTTCTTCCATCCCTCCTTCTCTTTCTGCCTCTCTCTCCTGCATCCTCTTTAAATGGTTATACTCCTAGGCCTTGATAGTATCTTAAGGGAAGGCAGACACCATCTCAGTATGATGTTGCTAGTAATATGCCTGGCCCCAGCTGCATTGAAGACATATTCTTTCTCTTTGATTTAAGTGCACCTCCACACATACCTCAGACTTCCTCATTCCAAGTATTTCTTCTGTTTCATTCTTTCTCTTCTCTCCTTTTGAGGAGCTGTATATGTACATGCTCTTGTAATTGGAATTGTTCCCCGTAGGTAGAATGCTGTATTTATTAGACACATTTTTCTTTATATATTTTTGCTTTTGGTTAATTCTTTTTTTTCATGCTATATGAACTGTTTGATTAAGTCTTTTCAATTATTTAGTTATTTGGAGTTTTTTTTGTTGTTGTTGTTGTTTATATTAGTTTTGGACACAGTTGTTTTATATAGCACAAAATGGCCTGGATATCCTTATGTAACCTAGAATAGACTCACTTACCTTACTTCCACCTTACCCTTTCAAGTGCTGGACCTAGAGGTGTAGGCCAAAATGTACAGCCCTTGTCTATTTTAATCATATGCTTTTCGAAATGCCTTTTTTCCTCCTAGGTATTTCCATAAATTTATTAAACATTTTCACCTTATATAGTTCATCCTTTAAAATAAGTGCCTGGGTTACTTTGAATCTCTTCTTTGATAATCATGACAATAGTTTCATATCTAAACCTGCCTCCATTAACTCCTCTTTCTTGACCATGGTTCATGCTTTCTCATTTCATTAAAGTATTTCTTTCTTAGCCAGGCGGTGGTGGCGCACGCCTTTAATCCCAGCACTTGGGAGGCAGAGGCAGGCAGATCTCATGAGTTCAAGGCCAGCCTGGGCTACCAAGTGAGTTCCAGGAAAGGCGCAAAGCTACACAGAGAAACCCTGTCTCTAAAAACAACAACAACAAAAACAAAACAAAAAAATATTTCTTTCTTCAGTTGTACTGCATTCTAGATCTTAGAAGAAAAAGGAACCTAGAATCTAAAGAAAATACATTTAATTCCATTAAAAAGATGATTTTTTTTTTTCAGTAACACTGTCATTTTGGAGTACTGGGTGAATTACACTCCAGTTCATATGTTTAGCTCAGATTCATTCACTACTGAATTCAAATACTTTGGAAGCAGGATTGGGATTTCCAGATCCCAAGGCTTAAGCCTAGAGAACATTAACAGAGTATTTTCCCCTTAAGAACCCAGCATTCTACTCTAAAGTGTGAAATTTTCTCTCTGCATTTCATCCCAAGTGCTAGTTTTCTGAATCCTTTCACAGCTCATTCTGGTTTCTGATTTGACCCCTGACTCTGTATCTACAGAAATTCTCTCTACTGCACTGTTTTATATTAGCTTCAAAAGGCTGCTTTAGTTGAACAGACAGGACCAGAGTTTCTCAGAAGTAATTTTCTCAACTCTTTTTTCTTTAATTGAAAATAGTTTTTTTTTTAATGTACAATATATTCTGATATAGTTTCCCATCCCTCTACTCCTCCCAGTTCCTCCCCACCTCCCTCCCATCCAAATCCACCCCCTTTCTGTCTCTCCTTAGGAAACGAATAGGCATCTAAGATAATAGTAAAATATAATAAGGTAAAACAAAAAGAAGCAAATCAAAACTGGACTAAACAAACAGAAGGAAATGACCCCAAGAAAAGGCACAAGAAACAGATAGATGCAGAGACCCACTTTTTTTCACAGTAAGGAATCCTGAAAAAAAAAAAATAAAACAACACAAAACTGGAAACCACATTATATACATAAAACCTGTAGGGTAAAATGCATAAGTAAATATTTGTTAAAATAAAACTTGAATAAAAATAAAAATGAAAATATTTTAAAAGTCCTAAGGGGATACCATGAGACAAATATCCTCCAAAGATGATGTTGCAAGTTTATTTTTGGTTGGCCATCTAGTTCTGGGTAAGAATCCTGCCCTTAAGAGCAGTTTGTTTCCACAGCTGATTCCTTTGAAGAAAACTATTTTTTTTTTCATGTACAAGTGGTAGTCAATTAGAGATAGCTTGTGACCACGGAGGGAGTATATCCACTTCTCCTTTCAGTCCTAGGATCCCATCTATCTGATGCACACCCGTGCAAGCCATGTGCATGCTCTCTCGGTCTCTGTGCTGTGTTGGTCCTGTTGTGTTTAGAAGGTCTGGTTTCCTTGGTGTCCTCCATCCCCTTACACTCTTTCAACCTCCCCTTAGGTAGGGTTCCCTGAGCTCTGCAGGTAGGGAATTTGATGGAAACCTCCCTTTTAGGGGTAGGTGTTCTGAGGTCTCTCACTCTCTGCATAACGCCTGGCTATGAGTCTCTGTAATTTTTCCCATCTACTGCAGGAGGAAGTTTCTCCAATGATGGCTGAGCAAGGCACTGATAAGTGTAGCAGAATGTCATTCGGAGTCATTTTACTGTGATGTTACTTTTGTAGAACAGTAGTAATTGGTTTTTCCCTAGGTTCCTGGGCTATCTAGTGTCATGTTCTTAGTCACCAATTCCATGTAAGCTATGGCTTCTACCTCGTAGAGTGAACCTAAAGCAAATCACGTATGGGTTGGTGATGCTCACATGACCTGTGCCACCATTGCTAGAACATATCTTGCCATTGTAGATCTAATGCTATGTAGCTTGGTTGGTATTTACCTTTCTCCTTTGGTGCATGCCGAGTACTTTCTGGTACCAAGAATACTAGCCAGTAGGAGGACAGGCTCTACATCAACATGAGCTGACTTCTCTATGTTCACTGTTAAATTCTACATTGCAAAGGCCTTTGTTTCTTGCTGGGAGAAAAGTGAAGTTTCCCTAGCACAAAAGCTTTCAACTTTCCTCTGCTTTCTCAGCCTGTCTTACACATGTGAGGAAACCCTGAAGGTCAATGGACCCTCTTTCTTTGGCTGAAACTACTGAAGATATTAGCCCTAATAGCACCACCAGACTGCCCCCCCCCACATACAACTATTAAACATTGATGAAATGATTGTTTTTTTTTCCTTGTTCATAGTAGATTGTCTTCTTTACAATACTCTGACAAGATGAAAGACCCGGTGGCTCTCTGTTTTCTTTTTTCTGTGATGGGTTTGTCATTTCCTTTAATTCAGTTGATTTATGTTTCTTTGCTTTCTCAGCACTTTGATTCTTTTTTCTTTTCTCATTTATTTTTATTTTGAATATTATTCTATAGTTTTTTTGATTTTGTGGAAGAATAATATGCTCTGCCTAATATTTTTCCTTCTAATTTGTAAAGAAGTTTTTACCTCATTCACAATTTTAGTTTTTGTCTGCAATCTGATTTATTTCATTTCAGCTTGTTTTCAGGTTAACAAACACATTTTATTACTATCTTCTTTCTGATCCTGAACTACGGAATTTTTCTCTCTATATTGACACTCAGTGGTCCCTAGAAATGTAGCTTCCATTTGTCTTTGTATCTCTGCGTTTTTGTTCAACTGGCATGGGTCTCTTGAGTTACTATTTTGTTAACTCCCAATTCCTCCTTCTCAGAGGATGTTGAGGGGTTTCTGAGATTCCATTAGCTTTTCATCTGGACACATCATAATTTCATCCACACGATACTTGGAATTTTAAGTCATTCTGAGGGTGAGCATAAATACTGTTCATAAAACTAAAATTAGTGTTGGTATTAAAGAGACTTGAATGCTATGGGATGAATGCTTTGGGATGTTTGGTTATATCTGCGTGTCTGCTTAGCCAATCTAACTGAAATGATAATGCTTCTCTGTGGGAGGCTTTATTTACTCTGAGCATTTCATTCTACATTCAAAACCAAGCCTCTAAAATGATTATTATTCTTTTATCCATTGTACTAGCAAATAACTTGAAGTATTCATTCTAAATAAGGTATAAAATGAGATTGAATTATTTTAAAAGTACAAAAATGTAGTGTTTGTTACAGTCAACTTAAAGCATGCAGAGCAATCACAAGCAAAGTCACATTTAAAGAATGCAGAAAATGCTACATATACCGTGGTATAGTTACACTTGGATTTATCATAGTTTTATTAAAAGATTAAATTCTGGATTCATGTGTTTTAAATAGTATGTGATATATGGAAAATTCATTCCTACTTATCAAATATTTGACTTCAAGATGTAGCTTATAATTTCATTCTACACACACATTTTGACTAAAGTAAACACTTTCTCTACCTAGGCTTTNTTTGTTTTGTTTTGTTTTTCGAAACAGGGTTTCTCTGTGTAGCTTTGCGCCTTTCCTGGAACTCACTTGGTAGCCCAGGCTGACCTCGAACTCACGAGATCCGCCTGCCTCTGCCTCTCAAGTGCTGGGATTAAAGGCATGCACCACCACCGCCCGGCCTCTTCCTAGGCTACTTTTGAGTTTGCCAAAGCGTCTCTACTATAATTATTGATAGCATGAGTGGAAACATGATGCTGAGATGAGGTTACTCTCTCATCAGTTTTCCTAAAAGAATTATATGCATTCAATCCATTGTATGTATGGGCATTAAGTCCCTTTTTTGTTATAAAAATAAAAATATAAACATATCATTTCTCTTTAAACCCTCTTCCTTAGAGAACCCACCCACTTAACTGGATATTCAGAGGTTGCAATGATAATCGTCCCAAATCTGTATATTACAAATTATATTAAAATTGACTGCTTTTCATGTTTCCTTTTGTTTGAGCTTGCAGGTTGAACAGTTATAAATGTTAACAACATGGGAGATTTAATTACAACTGTTTATATGTTGATTGGCATTTCCCAACAAATGTATGCTAACTGAATACTATTTACTTGGTTGTACACATATTTAAACATTTTATTTTTATTGTTAAATTTTCATTACACAGTAGCAATGTTCTCTCCATTTCTGAAATTCAAGTTATATTTTATTCAGATTTAATCAGTTTTAATAAGCATTCTNTTGTTATATGTCATTGAACATAATTCTATGAGATATTTACATGGATATATTCACAAAACTGTCAAGAACATCAGGTGCAGAACTGCCCTGCTACTCCAAACAATAGCCTCCTCCATGTTATTTGTCTCTACAATCCCCTTCACTCCTCCTTGCTACAAGCCACTGATTCCTTTCATCATTTTCAATTTGGACTTTAAACTTTTCATGAATTACTAAGAATTTAATAAGGGAAATTCAATGATACTAATTACTCTCTAGCAAGAATATAACCTTGATAAATATAAATGCAACTTGTTAATTTAATAAGCACAACTATAGATATTAAATTTACCACGTTAATTTTCATTCCATTTTTAATGCAAATGAGTCCTACGAGATTTGTAGTGGATATCTGAGCTCCATTTTATGTTTTTGGTTTTGTTTCAATTCAACATCATTTTACTCTCTAGAATAATAGGTTTAAAAGGAATACCTTTATTAAACCATTAAAATCCAAAATTCACACACAATTGCACACATTAAGACATTCTAGGATGGCTGAAACCATAAAGATAGCCACCACATGGATATTTATTGATTTTTAGACAGGTTAAGTATTTCTTTCAAACTAAAAGGAAAACATCACTTAAGCACTACAAAGCAGTAGTCAAGAAAGAGAGATTGTACATATATATGGCAAAAATCATTTATATATAACATATATGTGCATATAAATTTGTATGTGTACAGATACATTCATGAATCATAAATATTAACTTTTTTTGTTTGTTTGTTTTTTTCGAGACAGGGTTTCTCTGTGTAGCACCTTTCCTGGAACTCACTNGGTAGCCCAGGCTGGCCTCGAACTCACAGAGATCCGCCTGCCTCTGCCTCCCGAGGCAGATTAAAGGATTAAAGGTGGGATTAAAGGTGTGCGCCACCACCGCCCGGCTCATAAATATTAACTTTGNCGCAACTAATTTTATCATTATATGAAAGAACAACCAGGGTAGTTCTGCCAACTTCTTTCATTGTCCCCTTGTAATTTTTTTTTTCATTCCAGTACTGATGTTTCAGTACTATGGTATGCATTTTTGCAGCCTGCCCCTTTGTATCAGCCCGTAGGTAGTGACAGACCACATGAAATACTATGCAACCATTTCCAACTTGATCATGGATTCAGAATGGCCATGTCTCATAGTACTGATCCTGAGTGGCCTAAAAATACACTGGAATTATTTGGTAAGTCTCATNTTTCCGTTTTATTTTTTTCTTCTTGCTAAAGGAAGCTGCACAAAGAAGGATTAGGTAAGAGGACTGTGAACTTCTAATTGATGCTCTGGCCTTTAAATCTGTCTCCACACAACCTGTGAGCTCCTAAAGAAACACTTGACTCANGGGGCCATTAGCAGGAATGCTGCTACTTGATAAATAATANCCTGCCCTTTCAATTCTTCTTTCTCAAGGTGGTTCTTTACATAAGAAGAGCAAGTTAGTGTAAGAAAGACTGACGTTTATTCCTATTATCTCATGTCTAATAGCCAATTTTTAACATCTTTCTTACTCAAAGTAAGCACTTAGCAAGGAATCCTGTTATGATGAGAGATTTTAGACCAATGATGCCTACACTCAATGCATTCCCCCTATATTTCTTTCTTTTCTTTTTTAAATAAAGAGTTTGGCATCATGTCTTTGCCTTAATCATTGTGACATTGGCTTCACAGAGACATCTGTGAACTTAATATAGTCTTTCTGGAGCTGTATGGAGAAGGGTGGAATAGTGACTGACAGTGACTGAAAAATATGAATGAATGAGCACATGGTAGTAAGCTCAAGCGAGGAGAGAAGAAAGAAAGCTTACAAAATACATCGGGTTTCTTGTATGCTAGATTAGCTATGGCATAAAGATGCTTAGCTAGCTAGTGGTCACGGTTCCAGCAATACAAATGAGAAAAGAAAATAANATTAACATTTAATGGAATACTGTAGAAGACTACAGAAAGAAATGAGAAAGGAAATAATAGCCAAGGGGGGAAAAATGGGAAAAAGACATTACTACAAAATAAGACTTGATACATCATAATATGGGTCCACAAAGGGACATGGATACATCTTTTTAAAATAAAAGAATAAGAAGAAAAGTACTTTTAAAATTCCTATTTTATGACTAAAACCAAAAAAGTTCACTCTTTAACTTGTTTATTGTATAAAGTTGTCTTTTTTCTTTATTAAAAAAATATTTTATTCATTTTACATACCAACCACATATCTCCCTCTCTTCGCTCTTCCTGCTTCCCTGCCCCAGCCTTCAGTATCATATTGTCCATTTATTATGGAATTAGAGATTATATATACATAAAGTCATGCTGGTTGTGTGTGCTGTATTTTNGAAAGTAGCAGAGAAAAGGCATACGTGATGTCATATATTAGAGAAAACATTTGTATGGAAAATAAAGAATAGCTAAAATTCTAACAATTAAAACAAACAAAAATATTCACTGTATTATATACTGAAAGCTGAAAATATAAACGTGACTTTGCATTCATTCCTTCTACATAAGGGGGTATGGTCAGTAAGAGAAGAGTACTAAAATGCCCATCCATCACCTCTATTGAGGAAGGTAAGCAGAGTGACAACGACAGCATAAGAAAATCAGAAGGAAGCACTGAGCTGAGTGATTGGATTGCTTCATTCAGAATCTCCTCTGTGGTACAGATATGTTTGCACTGTAATGAGGGCTGGTATCCACACAGATCCCTAAGCAGCTATGAGCCTCCCAGTGGGACTAAAATAAAGAAGACTTGTGTCCAGGTACTAGCATTTCCTCATTCCAAGAAAACTATTGATAATCTGTGATAAGGATAACAAGTTAGCCTGAANTTCTGTTAAAGAAATCAAGAATCAATGAAAATAAATAAGATACAAACAAAATGGTACATGTAACATAACCCATGTGATTAAAAACTCTCAACTGACAACAGTGGGAGGACACAGATAATCATAAGTGAATAGAATTCTTTGGATTGGAGAAACAATAAATATAAACCAACTCATGAACAAAGTAACATTTAAAATATATTTTTTTCCTTGTGTTAGCATATGAGGTGTGTGTGTAATCACACCCAACTTTCCCATAGGTTCTGGAAATTTGAATTCATNTTCCTGGTACTTAAATTTCAATCCCTCTTTTGATGTTACTGTATTTTCCCATAGCTAGAGAAGAGCATGTATCACTTTTGGNTCACCATCTGCATGTGTTGTCAGACCTCCTTCTACCTGAGTCTTGTCTTCAAGCCTCTGGTTCAAAGAGCGATGTGCCTATTTGTTTTGTCTTCTGTTTGGTTGGTATTTATACCATTCCAGGAACAGAAAATGCCCTTCCAACTCTTAACCTATTGTAAGGCCTTAGCCTCAAAATTTGTGGAATACATTGGCCAATATTGTCCATCTTTATAGTTTTTACTCTTGGTTTAAAATAAAATGAAGTAGAAAGCTTTTAAAACAATTATTCTCAAGTATCTCACACATCTCTTCCATTGTGACTTATAAGTCACCAAATCTGATTAAAACTTAGAAATAGAGAAGGCATACAAGACAAATTTAAATAAATTCTGAAACACTAGATAACTTATACCACTGAACACTGTGCTCAATGTGACTTCATGGAAACTAGAAGAGAAGGAAGAAAATGATAAGCTCATTTAAGGAGATTAAAAAGTATGTATATACTTTTAAAAAATAGAAGCTCAAGAAATCACTAAGAAAATACAAACTACTTGGATTCATTTTGCAAGGTGATTAGAAAACAAGTGTGGGCACNGACAACTGGAACCTTTAGGCCTGGATTAAGGGTTTGATACTTCTCAAAATAATGATAAAAGTGTTAAATTCCCAACACATAAAAATGATTAATGTTCGACAAGTTGGAATTGCTGTTATAACCCTGACTTTATTACTATGCACTGTATACATGTACTGAAATCCCATAGTATAGCCCATACAACACACCAATCATATATCTCACTGATGAAAAGGAGTCACAAGAGCAAAACAATCAGGGATTTGTAATAAAAAAAGAAAAGGAGAAATGAAGGATAAGGCAGACAGAAGCTAAGAGGGAGGAGGGAGGGGAAAATAGAGGGAGGGGAAGGAAGGAGAGCACAGGGAGGGCGGAGACAATGAAAGAGGAGCTAGAAGTATAACTTCTTAAGCCCAAACAATAGAACATTTTCAGTAGTGTTGCTTCCANGGTGTCTGGCAGCTTTAATACAAAGCTAAGCAATTAAACTTAAAATAGGTATATAAATTTCCCCAGAGAAACAAACCTTAAGACTGATCCGTCAAAAATAATAAAAATAGAACTTTGTCATTCAGTCAGCCAGGCCCCAAAGGAAGTTAAATTAAAGCAACAGATGAATGTGTTGCTTGCAGCTGAGAACATTTCAGATGGTGCTAATTATCCCTTGAACACAGGCTTGGCCTGATGCTAAAAGATTGGAGGAAAGGCTGCCAGGCCCTGAGACTGTGTCCATACAGGCCCCAGGAATCTACCTGGGGTTAAGTGGCTTCCTCCTTCCAATTTACTACAAGNCCTTCACAGTCCTGAAGAGCAGAGGAGTCCCAGAAAATATGCTCTGCCTCTTCCATGTTCACAAGTTCTCAGAAAGTGCCTAGGTCTGTCAGTTTCCCCTAAAATAATGCCCTGCTTTTAGGCTTTTAACTATTGTTTGATAAGTGTCCCATCTAGGAATCTTTTGCTGTAACACCTCCCCCTCCCCCCCCCGGGGGGAGTTTATGTGGAAAAAGCAAACTCTCCAGGAAGGTTCACACATCTGAGCGTGTGCTCTCAAGGCTGTGGAGAGGTTGTGGTAGTGGGGGCAGCAACGCACCAAGAAGGGGGCAAATACATTGGAATAGCTTTGCTGTAGTTGTGTCATTGTTTGGAAGAGGTGAGACACAGAATATCATGCTTTATTTATCCACATACAAGGTCCTCCACAAGTAAAATCATGTCAAGATGCCTGTACTCGAGTCAGTGATCTTATTCTATTCCCATCCAATTATGATCACATGATAGGAATTGAGTGCTAAAGCGTGGAGTTGACCGCAGATCTCATGAGTGCAGGCTTTATACTAATTGCCTAACAAATCGGAAACTCTAACATTAAAGGCTCAAAGTCTGAAAACTGCTGTGTGAGATGCCAGGCTTAGAGGGGTTCAAGTCCTATATCTCCGTTTCAAGACATGTGCTTCTAGGTCACATGAGTGACTTAGGCCNGTTTGCTGTGTTACATGTGTGGCCATAGGCAACTCAAAGTACTGTTTTGTTTTGTTTTGGAAGATTTTTCTTTTTACCTATTTACCTGTGTGTGTCTGGGGCTGGGTGTGTGTCTGTGTCTATGTGAGTCTGAGTGCTTCTTTACATATGGAGGTCAGAAAAGGCCATCAGATTCCTACAAGTAGAGTTACAGATAGATGTTTGTGGGAAACTGCTTGTTACATCACTGGCCATTTTGAACTCCAGCCCTCATGACTGAGAGCACCAAGCATCCTTAACCAATAAACAGAAGTATTCACAACATTTAATTTACACCAGAGCTGGAAACCTCTTTGCAGGGACTAATTTATTCTATCTGTTATCTGTACAATGACCTTTAATATAGCTAACTCTCATTATCCTTATTATCACCCTTACTTTACATATTTATAAATATGGAGAAGATAAAATACACTAAGTGCAGCATATAGAGACAACTTCGTGGTCCATGGATACTACAGAGATGGAGGGAAATTTAAATTTAAGGAGTCTGGTGCCTAGCAGTCAGTGGTTGAAAACTNAGAAGTTATAATTTTACTTGATGAATTATTCTTTCTCAACCTGTGTGACAAATATGTACAAATATGATTTGACCTGCTGAAATGATCTTCATATGACACTTCTTTAACATTGCTGTTTTCATGAAATCCCACTGATTTCCTTTTTCTCTTTACTGCCCTTCCCACAACCAAGTTCTCACAAAGCAGTCAAGTTGATCTTTTGTTGGGATGTCTGTCCCACTGAGAACTTAGATCTCCCAAGAAGGGACAACCTGGGACTGTCTGCCCGTTCCCAGCCTCCCTTTCCCGGGAGACAATCAGACCCGACAGGGAGTCCAGTCAAGCAAGAACTCATTTATTTAAAAAGCCTAAAACCACAAGGCTAGAGAGAGGGGCGGGGTAGATGCCTTGGGCCAATCAGTTTAAAGGTTACCCACACATACACAGCTCAGGTTTCTCCCTCCTTGCTTCCTCCACAGACCCCCTACAGACCTTTGTCAACAACTTGGTTCCTTCCTCCCTGCCTCCTCCCAGGACCATCTTTACTTGTAAACAANTTGGCTCTGTAGGCCCCCACAATCTTTTGAGAATAAGGTCTTCTGCACTCCAAATCCTTACAGAGTTCCTATTAGTCTTTCAATAAATTGAATTCTTTAATCTAGTATTTGAAATCCACCTGCACATTTATGTGTCAACCCTCCAATTTTCCATTCTGTGGATAAACCCAATTACAGTTCTAGAATTGAATAGCTCAACAGTACGTAAAAATTTCTTGTGCTTCCTCACATTACAGATCTGATCATGCCATAGAAATAAATATGACACATATCTTTGTACCTTCTTGCTACATAGTAACACACTTGGATTAACTGATTCCAAATAAGTATATGTTGAATAGCTGACTAAGTGAATGACTAGCTGAATGGATGGATGGATGGATGGATGGTTGGATGAGTGGTGGATGGATGGATGGAAGCATGCATGCATGCATGCATGCATGCATGCAAGCTTCAGTCCATTGTGTTCTTGTGGTGGCTTCCTGCTAATTAGATTTAGTTAATTTTTTTGTAGATATTTTATTTTGTAATTATTTTGTAGATATATTAAGGTTCTGTATTATTGGAAATGCATTACTAAGTGAAATAAAAGCAAGACAAACCTTTAGGAGTAAACAAAAGTGGCGTTTTAGGTTGTTAGTTATGGCAAGAGCCACATATCTACAGACATGTATCCTTATCTTGGCTTTACAAAAACAATTTGATATATTAGTGACTTCAATCAAGTTGGTAGCCATCAATGAAACACTCATGGGCACTGGAAGTAAAATGCCAGACATGAGCCGTTATGCCATGGATCCTTAAGTGAAACCAGGTATTTGACAGACATGACTATTAAATTTCAGGAGGCTTTTGAAATTCAGACAAAGAAAGTCTGAATCTGAGGGTAATAAATTTATAGAATATAGAGATTACTGTTGAAATATGTCATAGTTTCACATGACTGTTGTGAAATATGTAGGAATGTTTAAATATTTTAATAAACACAATATTTAAAAGGAAAAGTTTAGTTCAAATAATGAAGTGTAAATAAATGGCAGCTAAATCTGCGGGCATGCAGATGAGAATGTGTGAGAATTACTAATGGAAACCCTAGAGGCGTCCCCACACTGGCACCTGACTCTTTTGTTGTATTGTTCTGAATGCTGTGACAGACACTTTGTCTAAACATGACAGCGTTTCATCACCTTCATGAGATTAAAGCTCCCTTTCAAACCCTCCTGCCAACACTGTTCAAATATGTCAGCAAAGTAGAAAATTTAATAAAAATCCCCGAAGGTGAGATGCCAATTAGGTCTGAAGATGCCAAGGTTTGCTCTTGAGTTTGGCAAAACAGAGAGTCTACTGGGGTTGATACAAGCAGCAGGCTTCACAGACACTCCTTTATTCTCCAGTCCTGCCAACTTTGGGGGACTGATAAGTGTCCTTCTCTTTCTTCTCCTTGAAGGAAGCAGACAGGACAAGATTGAGGCTAATGTGCCATGCATCAAAACTGGTACCTTGAAGTTCCTTAAGGCCTGCTCCTACAAAACAGGATTCCAAGAAATCACAAGCAGGTTTAGATTATTTATTTTATTCAATGTCTTTTACCTGGATTTAAAATAGAAGGATTAGATGTCATAAGTGTCTGTCTGGATTTGAAAGACAGAAGAGAAGTTTCAGCTTTTCAATCTTGCTCAATGTATGTGTGTGTGTGTGTGTGTGTGTGTGTGTGTGTGTGTGTGTATGTGTGTGTGTGCGTGTGTCCACAGCTACACAGCGCCTCATCTCTTAAGACTTCTTTAGTCATAAGTGATTACCATAGAGATGTTTGTATAGGGAAGTTTTGTTACCTACAGAAGTGAAAAATAATCATTATTTTCAAAATTTTATGTTAAGTGTACAGAATAAAACTTACAGCAACAATAAATAAAATTTATGTGCCTATATTTAGGATTTAGAAGAAAATAATTTTGTGGAAAAACAAATAAACAATGATGGGGCAACACATAGATATAAAATAATTGATTCAACTACAAAAACTAAAGTCAATTTACTGCTAAAACCTCTACAGCTGAATTCCAAGCAAGTATTACAAAGGATGGCAAAATGTCACTTGGACTGCTTTTCAATGAGAAGTGGTTAATATCCAAATGTAGGGACTGAATATCCTTAAATCAATAAGAAAAAGATCACACAGGTCAAAGTAAGCAATGCACAGGTAAAAACATTTCACATAAGCAGAAAGTCACATAGAAAATAAATATATGAATGATGATACCCAGTTTCAGTATTAAGTATAAAACATTACAGAGACATATAATTGAAAAATTTAGAAATTGCTAATTATAGGGGAAAATAAGAGATTATCAGTACTTTCATATACTATTAGGAGAAATACCCTTTGCTGCATGTATTTTAAAGGGAATTTCACAATTTTGAGAAAAACTGGAAGTACTATTAACCAAAAAATTTGACNTCTCGGTTTACAGAATTAGATGTACAGACTTGCTGTGCAATACTCAAACCGCCATTGTGTGGAAACATCCTGGAAACCATGTAAATGCATGGAGACTGTGAAGTGGGAACAGAGTGATCCAGTCACTCAGTAATTCAATCCAAAGGAATAAATGAACTAAACCATTTTTGAGCCTACCTTGATTAATAATGAAACAAGAAAAAACCATCATTGTGAACCTGTGTCTCTAATGGGACAGAATTCACATTAAAAAGCAAAGCGAACTAGATTTTGGTGAAGTCACACTTGTGTTAGTTGTACAAATATGGACTAAATCATATTCATCAAATTTATGTTCATGTTTTCTTCTGGGAAGCAAGTTTGGGAAGGGATTTGCAAGAGAAAAATAAAAGAATTTCACTTGTTTCTTTTGTAGTAAATTAATTTAAGGCCAATATGACAGTCTTTATTTTGGCAGATTTAGGAGAATTAATAGAATGGTGCTATCCATATTATTAGGCTGATTAACTTTTTTTTCTGAAATCAAATGTGTGCATGTACATACACATATATGTTATTTATACATGATCTGTCTAATCTTAAAGAAATGGAGATAGTTAATAACTGTCAAGATATGATTCCTTGGTATTAAAAGATATTAANAGTAATCAAAGATTAAAATTTTTTCAAGTCAAGTTTAAAATGAAGTAGAATTGGATGACAAGTTAGTCACAATAATTTTGAGAGCCCAACTGTTTCGGAGAATTTATCATCAAAGCATGGCAGATTGGACATTGTTGGTTTCTCCCTTCGGGTTTGAATTTTGAGACAATCTTATTTGGTGATGCAGCATAGCTTCAAACACTTTACTTCCCTTCCCTGCATCTTAGTACTGGGATAAGTGTGTTCTCCCATACCCATCAAAGGTGTAAAAAAATTAAAAAAATAATCTTACTTAACCTTTTATTGCTTATTGTTTTATTTTGCACTGAGGAATAAAGATAATAATTAACTTAGAGTTTATGTTTTAAAAATAAAACTTGACTTATAAAAAGGATGGGATAGTAAATATTCAAAGAACTACAAGTCTCTTGGCTTTTTGAATTGCAGCCACAGCGTGACTCTTAGATTGGATTCATCAGCTGCTTTTGAATTTGTGGGACCCAGGAAGGAAGCTGCCTTGTGAGGAAATTGAGAATTTTCCATTTCATCATTTAAATATGGGCAAGCAATCAGACTTGGGATTACTCATCTGTCACTGCTCACTGATTTTATTTGCTTTTTCCTACTCTGAGCCCTTTCAATTCCTCTCTGGACATCTTTGGGAAATATTACTGTGGTACTCAGTCAACCAGGAGAGCTTAACTAACAAAGAATTGGCTGGTTTTATTCAGAGATGAAAACCAGGGAGCTGCATCAGTGACCACGATGTGAACCAGTTAGCTAGAATGAATGGTGACTTTGGGCTCATTTCCTGGCTGGCCCAGGGATGGACATAAGATTTCATAGGCTTGTTGGGAGACAGNGAATTTCAATTCAGCAGTCTGGTGAAAAAGTAACAAAGGGGAGAAATGATAATTGAGGTGTTCTTCAAAATCTGGCTGTGTCTTTTTACTCCATTCTTTTTAAATGTTGTTTTTCTAAGTTTTGTCCGTTTGCATCTGTGTGGGTAGAATTGAGCAAAAACAAATAAAAGAATATGGTGACTAAAGGAATGCNTTGAAGCACCTGAATACAAAAAGCAGAACACAAAGGTCAAAGGCCCTCAGACACTTCAAGCCAAACAACTGTCTNAAGCCTCCAGAGGGCCCAGTTCAGCACCATGGGGGGCTCCACGGTTATTGGTCCACAGTTCATGCATTTCCATCAGTTTGGCTGGCTTCATGATCTCAATGTCTCTTGTTCATAGAACCTCTCCTCTCTCCCATCAGTTGAACCCCTGGAGCTCTGCATGGTGCTCAGCCATG
>LZPO01109084.1:4076-22316 GCA_001675575.1 Neotoma lepida
GAGAGTTATTAGTAATCTGATCATGCCTGGGGAGTAAGGAATTCTCAATTGGTCTTTACCTCTTTACAAATTGCATATGAAACAAAGGCCAGGAAATCCAAATAGGCTGATTCAGTCACCAGAATGGGCAGATTAGANCCTTTCTTTGGAAATGGGTCTTTCTCATGTTGCTGGGGGTCAGGACACATGGGGTAGTCCACTTTCTCCCCCAGAGTGGCATTTCCCATAGGAATCCTGATTCCCAGAGCTCCCATGATGGTGTGATATTACACATGACCCTCTAACAGATGTGTTAGTGCGTGAATAGACTGTATGAGAAGAGCAGTTCTTTATAGTCTGAGACTTATCCTGAGGGCCGGGTGAGAAGACTTCTGTTTACAAGGGATACTTCCAGAGAAGAGAGGTCACAGATGATGCCACTAAATGGTATAGCAGCAAACCTGGGAGTCAACATCAGTGACTTCTTTGGGTTTCATCACTAGAAGGCTATACTTCTTTAATCACCAGTAGCTGTATGTGTTACACGGATGATGGAAATCACAAAAACCCTAAATGGCTAAAATAATTCTACTTTGCTATTTATAAAACAATATAGTTTAATGAGTTTAAGTAAATGCTAGCAGACTTTTCAGCTAATGAGTGCTAGAGGGTTTTGGAGAAACAAATTTAGGGACAGTATTGGGGTCCATATTGTTTCATTTATAGATCAATAATGGAAAAGAAACAATACAGATNGAAACAAGTATAAATCTACAGGAATATATATATATATATTTAAAATATATATATATATATATAGTTAAATCTACATTTATGTGAAATACTAACAAAGTCAAAACTCTACTGGCAGAGAATTTACTAGTGGTACCTAAGGCTACCCAGTAAAGAGATACAGGTAGATATAATCATGTATGCACATATATACTAGCATACAGTTTTTCCAGTGTTAAGATCATTCTTATGTCATGCTAGACAAGTCCTCTCCAGTTGAAGCACATCTCTGTCCCTTTTGCAACAGTGTTTCACCATGCAGCTTAGACAAGATTCTTAATCTGCCCTGCAGCTGGCGCTGGCTTTGAACTCATGATACTCTTACTTTTGCCCAGCTAAAATATGTTGTATATTTATTATAGCCTTTTGTATACAGTTACCAAACTCATGTTCTTTATATAAATGGAAGAATTTTACTGTTTGTAAGTAAATACATAAAACTAAAAAAACTGATGAAATCTATTTTAAACAGGAATTTTATTTATCAGAGAAATAAAAATTAAAGATAATTTTAATAATCTTTTTATTTTTACTTTCATCTTTGATAAAAATGTTAAGCCATTAGGACAGCAGCAGAGACATTTTTGTAGACTAGCTAAGGGCCAACTCCAGCAGGCTGCTGTCCAATATGAGATGTGGGCTGTGGGATAGATACCTTTTGAAACGCTAGACAGGGAAGGGTGGATTTTTACAAGAAAGCTCACTCTTCTTAGACATGATGACAGGGTATTCTGGGAAAACACTGAGAGCCAGATGTTTCTGGAGAAGACATTAAGTCTTTTTGATTAATGGTTTGCCACAAAGTAAATGGTGCACCAGACTGGGAATTTTTAAATAAACTAATTAGGTCAGTTACCTTATTTGCAGCCACAGAGCCTCAGCTATTTAAGAATCAAGTTAGTCTATGGGGTCTCTGAGGATGATTTTCACCCTCTCTTGCAGTGTTTACTGCATTGATTGTTTCTTGCNTTCTAATTCANGGTTACACAGGGCATTTCTGAGTGAGAAGCTGCCTAAGCCCCATGGTAATGGCAGTTGGTGGCAAGTTCCACCACAGGTGAGCACTACTCTACCCCCATCCTCCCTACACAAAGCACTTGGCCTTGGAAGTAATACATTCCCAGAGCAGAGGTTAAAACATTACTCTCAAGCATAGCATTAAACGGAAGAATTAATGTATTTGTATAGAACTTTAGAGTTCAGTGCAAATGCAGCTGCCTATGTTGCTGTTAACCTCAAATCCCACCTGTAGTGGCACACTTCCTCCAACAATGCCACACCTTCTCCAATAAGGCAACACCTCCCAATAGTGCCATTCCCTACGAGCCTACAGGAGCAGTTTTCATTCAAACAACCACACCTATATCCTAGTAGTACCTTTCCTAAGCTGCTAAACTCTTAACAGCCACAAGATAGGNTGAGACAGTAGAATTAGCTTCCTAAATTGAGGTCTTATATTAATTATTCTTAATATAATTACTTACTTTTAATTAATCAGATGAGCTCAGAAAACCGTCCCCTGTAGAGTTCATAACTTCAAAGAATTTCTTTGTTTAAAGGAGTTGCTGTTGCCTCTCCTTCCCTAGTTTCTGCTGCTGGGTGTGGCCAGCATAGTCCCNTTCAGACAGTCCTACCATTGGAGCTCCTGTGCTGTGAGCTTTCAGTTCCTCATGGTGGGAAAGACCTACNCTTCAATGTAACACAAATCTTAAAAGTTCTTATTAAATNAAAAACCTGGAGCCAGATATGGGGGTGAAAAGCTGAGAGATCAGAGAAGCAGAAAGAAGCCAGCTATGTTCTTACCCACTTGGAGATCCTCCACCAAAGACACCTACTTCCTGTATACCCATGCCTATATGCCTTTTTGTTCTGCCTCATTTCCTTTCNGCCCAGATACATCACTTCCTCTTCCTGCCCAGTTCTGTCACTTCCTGTCTGTCTGTACAGACCTCCAAACTTTTATGGTTAANTAGTGTTAGAATTTAAGGTGTGTGCCACCATGCCTGGCTCTGTTTCCCAGTGTGGTCTTGAACTCACAGAGATCCAGATGACTCTGTCTCCCAAATGCTAGGATTAAAGGCATGTGCTACCATTGCCTGACTTCTATGTTTAATACAGTGGCTGACATTTTCCTCTGATCCTCAGATATATTTTATTGGGTTGCACAAATAAAATCTCACCACACTGCAATGCTGTCTTTTGCTGATGGCACTCATCAGCATTTTATCTGTGCCTACATTTCTGTTTCAATAATACAAAGCTCACTTGTCTCTCAAAAAAGTACATTCCCTATGGAGGAGCCAGAAAACCTGGGTACTTAGGCTATGAGAGTNCTTGTGACATGGAAATGCTTTTACAGAAACTCGTACACCCAGTATCCACTGGGTGTGGGCAAAAGAAAAGCAGGTGGAATGTGAGGCCATTTGGGTAGATCCTTACAGAGCTACATCTAAGTGTGATGCAACTGCTTGACAAGGACAGTGAAAGAACAGGACCACTTGAAGAAAATACACTGACTGACCTGGTTGCTAAGAAGGTTGTGATGCAGAGGATCTAAACACAAAGAGACCTGGTGAAAAAGTGATCAAAGAAATAACCAAACAGACAAGGTCATCCTTAGAGAAATCCGTACTGCAGAACATTACTGCAGCCATGCTGGCTTGGACAGCTGATAAGTTGGATTCTGCTTGATATATCCCATACACANCATCTCAGGAAGGAGGGAAATTCAACTCTGGACCTCACAGAGGTTTNTTTAGAATTGCTGAAAGATCTAAAGAGGCCCCCAAGACTCAATANTAGGANGAAACTCCCCTAGACTGCCTCCTCCTCCTGTAACTGTGATTTGTTTTCCGAGTCTGAAGTCAACTGTCCAGGAGTAACAAGAGTGGAAGGTTCCTCTTTCATTTTGTTTATTTGTTTGTTTTTTGTTTTTGTTTTTGTCTTTGTTTTCCAACTGAGAAAATGCAGAGTTATAGAATTCCCTTAGAAAAACTGTCAAATAGTTCACATAAACACAAATTTAGCAGACTGGAAGAAGCTCCCTACATTGCTGATCAGAAGTCTCATGAGGCTGTAGAAATATGTGCCCAAGTAGAGATTAAGATAACCCAAAGATAAAAAGGAGAAACAGGCAGAGAAACATAGGTGATTGGCCTGGGAAGCCAGAAAGAACAGAGCAGAAATCAAAACTCTTGTTAAAGAGGACATAGGCATATGAAAAGGATGAATTCTAGAGCAGCTGCTCATAAGAGGACAAGTCTGCAGAGAAAGGAAATATGGGGTATCAGCAAAGTTGTTGCTCTTGCTGTGTTTGATGCTCAGATTTCCAATGTAGTTCAGTATGACCAAGGATCTTCAACTAATCCAAGTATAAGGACAGTGGCATTGCAGAAGGTTATGGACTTTACAATGACTATGATCAATCCTGGAGACATGGAAGGATAAATGGCTTAGTGTCTTTCCAGGGCCAGTAAAAATCTGAGCAAAGGCATGAATGGTGATGCCTCAGAAATCAGAATGAAGACCAACAATTCGTTCCTGATAAGAAGTATTCTGGTTGAGAGACCCTGAAAAGGACCAGTTCTGCTGGGGAAAATCCTTCAGGCCTGGACAAGTTTATGGAACAAGCTAAACAGAACAGTGGCTTTCAAGACCTTCTTGCTGTTCTCCTTGGCTTCATACTCACATCCGTTGGGGCTCCTGCTATCTGAACACCTTCAACTGATCACGCGATCAGTTCTAAAAACATACTTCAGAACAGTCTCCAGTATTCATAAATTGAATATTATCCACAGTGATCCACCCCATGTCATTTTGTATTTCTTTCTTTACTGAGAGTTACTTCATAGCAGAATCTTAATTTTCTCTTGCCTATTTGTGGTAGATGGATACAAGCTAGAGTCCATTGCATTTGCTCTTCCTGTGGCCGAAATATCTGGGTTAAGGTCTTGTTTTATGTCATCATAGCTTTGTTTTCTTTCTTCTAAACGCCAGTGCCCTCATCTGTAAACTGAGACAAATGATATCAGCTCTGTCTGCTTCCTAGTGAGGTTATGAATATCAAATGCTTCAGAAAGCTTTAAATACTGCAAAAATCTGTCTATAGACACAAGATGTGCTTAGATACATAATAGAATAGAGGAAACATACAATAGGAAATAGGAAGGTCATTTTTAAAAATGTAATCAGTAACATCAATAATACAATATTTTTTATTGAACAAGAACTGCACACCTCCTGGGCTATATTACAGCTCTATCCTGCCTGTATGTTGAACACAAAAATATGTAAAGGGTGTAGTACTTTAGACAATTAAAATCTAGTCTGGGAGAATAACATGCAAGCAGCTAATTAAAATACAAGGTCATCATTGGCATTCCAGACATGCTGAGCATGTCGTAATAAGATGCTGAAGATGCAGAATAGTCCATTAACTCTGCCTGAGAGAAATGCTTTGGAACAAAGGCAATGACAGGTCTGTTTTGGATTATTCATTTCATCAGAGGTGAGATTTAGGATCAGAAGATAGGAATCTGAAGCTCTAGATCTAAATTGTAGTCCGGCTTCAGAAAGCCAGATGACCATTCTTTGCATTCATATTTGTATAAAGAATATATACCTAAGTTTTTACCACTGCTGCAGAAGTTCTGAACTAGTAACAGTTTCCAATCATAGTCCTTTGAGTGGGTCAGAGTAATAAATCCCATTGCACCATTTCATACTTTCAGAAAATGATTGGCAAGCCCACATGACTGTATGGGTCATAGAATACAGTACTTGGCATTACTGTGATGTAAATCATATGTATCATCCACTGAGAACAATTTTTATGTTGAGTCTCAAAATTATACAAAACTCCAATCCAATCTAAGTGAGTCTGATGAAGAATGGAATCAAGGGTGGGATTTAAAGCTTCCAAATTGATGGAGCAAATAATCAACAGACTTCCTTGTGTTATCTACATCTAGTATGCTCATTGAACTACCTCCATACTTAGACCAAATGAGAAAACAAAGCTTTTTGATANATTATTTCTCAAGTCAAATGTCAATATTTCCACTATATTATGAGAATTCCCAATGAAGAATAGTGATCTGAGCATTAATATTTGATAAGTAGCTTGAGTTTCAGCATGCAGACAATGAGGACATTGGCAGAAAAAAATGACACTTAAATTAATTTTTGAAAATGATGATTTTGACAGATTCAGCTCAGTAGAATAAGGATGAAGTTATATATAGTTGACAACAGAAAAAAAGAACAGTTAATAGTAATTAGCAACATAGACATGAAGTGATCCAGGGTTGGTGCTGGTGATAGAAGTGGTAAAGAGAACAAGTCTGAAATATAGCACTGAGGAATATTTTTATACAAGCATTAACAGAGTGGAACAGGTCTCCTGTAAAGAAGCAATGTGGAGATCACGTAAGAATTCTGCTTGTAGATTTTATAGTTCAAACAAGTCATCTGCTAAGGTAGAGAAGACCATTGGAAGGTAGAAGATTCCATTAGGACAGNCTTACTTATCAGAAACTGTGCTATATCCAGATAGGCATGACAATTATACTCTTGATTATTCCATTTATGTCGAAGCAGTAGATGTTCTGTCTCTGCATAAAGGGTCCATTACCAAGGATTAGTTGGAGTGTGGGGGCTATCAGACAGAGCTTCTTGAACTCCAAGGAAGTCTTAGGTTGGAAATGTCATTACAGATTCAGATCTTTTATTATCATAAATATATATGTATGTGTGTTTAGTTGGAAGTTTCTGCATATTCCTTCTTCAATTTTAGTTTCTTGGATATATTCTTATTTTAAATGAAAAACATAAAAATATATACTATGTACTCAATATAAAAATGAGTAGAGATGATTAACATCTTGGTATCTGTAATTAATTGTTGAATGTTGGTGCTGTTTCAATAAATATATTAGTTTAGACTTGCCTCCCAGCATAGATGACAAACAGTGTTTCAGCAACAGGATTGACTAGAAACCTTTTTCTTCTATAATATTTAGCAGCCTCATCTGTAACTTTTTTTCCCAGAGGACTACTGATTCTACAAGACAGCTTCTTAAATTTTTACACAGACAAATTTTAGTGATGCAAATGTATAGGCTATGCCACAGAATGAGTAATGAAGTCAAGTTTTCAAATATTTGAGATTTTCTTTGATAAGACATTACACTGAGGTAGGCCAGATCCACAACACGAACAGCACATGCTCTCTCTTATTTGTGGATTCTAGTCCTGATTTTCTAGATTTGTGTATATAGCCTGAAGTATCCCAGAAGACAGAAAAGTAGAGAGAGATGATGAGAGGAGGGGGGAGAAGGATCTCTGGAGAGAGATGGTAGGACATAGGGGCTATAAAGTGGTTAATGGGGGAAATGAAGGTAATGAGAAGGGTAATGCAGAGGGAGAAGATAAAATAACATTAAGGATATTGCATGTGTGCGTGCCTGCCCCCCACAGCTGTATGTTTTAAATGGAGCTCTGCCATATGGGATAGTGATGCTTTCTCCTCAAAACCCATGATATTATCTCACATATCCCAAGTCCCATCATGGAAATCCTCCCCTCAATTGTTTGTCAGAGGAATACAGGAGTCTTGTACATACACACACATGTATCTTACATATATATACTAGTTACTAACAATGGCCTTGGTTGCCTTTCAGAAGTTACAGGTAAGACCATATTCCTGAACATACCACATACTTTCAGCAAATGACTTAAAGAACTGAACTGAAACAGATCTGAAGCCTCCTATCTGAGGACTGGCTCTCATCGTATCAGCAGGTGTGATGCAAGATGCCAAGTGAGAAGAACAATNGNTAGTCCTACTTAGCCATAAAGCTGATGGACCAATGATGGGACCAGAAAAATATCCAAAATGGAGCAACAGTGGTCATAGACCCTAAAGTAGATCTCCTGCTGCTATTTTCCTAAACCAGTATAGTGTCTAAATATGTACTTAAACATTCTTATATGCACAAATAGTATAGGTCTCACCCTTTATTAAAGGTGCCTCTTTACATAACAGATGGACATTAGTACAGGGATCCACAGCTGCTCAAAATGCAGAGAGTAAGTGACTGGCAAGTGCCTACCCCAGTTGATCCATCTGCAATGGAACCTTTGTACCCATGGCTCAGAGGAAATTGCAGTAGAGGGAAGGGAAAGAATGTAAGAGCCACAGGTCCAGAATGCATGCTGTCAGATACTTTCCTATAATCATGACAAGGAAAGTGTTTCTATGAAATCACAACAACATGCCTGTCTAAACAAGACATGACAACACCAGTTGACATGCCAANGTAGACAGGGCAACATCCACATATTCCTAAGCCTAGATGAAGAGCNACAAGTAGTCAATGGCTGCGGAGAAAGGAAGTATTAGTCTCTTCAGGGATGAGCTCCCACATAGATTGTCCAGTCTCAAGAGATCAGCCCAGGATAGACACATGTGCATAAAAGCAGCGCACTAGATGGAATCAGTTCACACACACACACACACACACACACACACACACACACACACATACATATGTCTATACACACATTCATATATATGTATACACATATCCATACATATGTATACACAAACACACACATTCATACTTATGTATACACACATTCATACATATGTATACACAAATACACACATAATCATACATATGTATACGCACATTCATACATATGTTTACATACCTATTCATATATATGTATACACAAACACAAATACACACATATATTGCAGTAGAGAGGATGAAAAGAGCGTAAGAGTCATATGTATCAATAATAATTTTTAAAGATAAGAATTGGGAATGGGAGGTCTTAAGAATCAATGAGTGGGAGTTGTGTAGATGCCTTGCTCAAGTAAGAAGTTTGCAAATATCAAATCAAAAGTATGTTTCAATTAGGATAAGACACTAGATGCCTTTTAACATAGCAATTAAAAGCAAACAGGGCTGGTAAGATGATATAGGCAATAAAAGAAAAAAGATGAGAGAATAAAAATGGGAGAGAGCAGAGGAAGAGATGAAGGGGAAGAAAAGGAATATGGCAAAAATCAAAAGGTAGAGAAAATGCAGGAAGCAGAGGAGAAGAGGAATGGGAGTAAAGAAGACAGAGGAGAAGAACAGTGATGCTATTACCACAGCTACCCAAAGAAAATGTCCCAGAAGGGCAAACTTTTCAATCTCATGTTCCTGGGAAGTCATCCTTGTTCTCTGGTCCTGTTTGTATTTGTTAATATCAGCTCCTCCCAGAGCTGAAGGAAGAGCAGGAGAAAGCCGAAATAANATGTTACAAGTTAAGTGTCTGTGGTCAAGTGTTACTCTAACATGGCATGGAAAGCTAGAAAATTATGTGATAAAGAATAAAATGTATATAGAGAGTAAAATTCTAGAGAAAAGAGAATTCCACTTTTCACAACTTGAGTTAAGAGAAGAATGGAAACGTGTTGAGAGGTCAGTAGAGTGTGGAGTTGATCTTCTCATGGCCTCGGCTTTTCTNAAAATGTGTTAGAAACATTCTTCTCTTAGAGGGAGAGAGTGCTGGAGGAGCTGTACAATTGTTTGGGATCAATTATGAGCACTGAGAGATTAAGGGTGCATGGAACAACTTCTGCACATCATTGAGAAGTACGGAGATTGTGCAGGTCAAAAAGATGAATCCATCTGTCATTGGATCTTGACTTCCACTCATAGGGATTAGATAAAAAATTTGTGGAAATGCACTCCCTAAACTGTGCATTTCACATCANAGTGGTACTCTTAAGATGTGGATGAAGTCAGCTGGTACAGTACCAGGAATTAAACATATGGTGGTTCAGTCTGCACTGTTTTTACTTTTAGTTACATCTATAGAGAGCTTCCTTTGCCACAGCTTTAAACAATATGAATGGGCAGTGAGAACATTTACAAAAGGAGACTGTTAGAANTAATGAAGTCAATTCATTATTGCATATGCAAATTCAGCACAGATCTAAAGTCTCTGCACTGATTTAAAAGCATAAAACATTATCTAAATAACAGGAGGTGCTCATAAAATTGTACATATATGTTAAGTGATAAACTTGGGTAGAATAAAAAATGTTCAAAACATTGGGTAATCAGGCAGAATAAAAGTTTTAGAAAAACAAGAAAATGGGTATGTTTTATTGATTGGTCCTACCTAGTAACAAGCAGCTATGNAAATTGTGGCTTTCATCAAAAGAAACTGTGGATCAATCCAGACTCCCACATCTTCATGAAATTTGTCATTGTTCACCTGTAATATGTACTTCCTCTGATAGATGCTGTATATTACCTACCCCTGCACTTGGTCACACAAAGGACAAATGATTGCATGTGCACACAGATTTCCTCACTTAATGAATAATTGTCAGGGAACAGGGACAAGGACCGGGGAAAAAAGCATCCCTTACCAACTACAGTTGAAGTAAGATAGAAATTCATCCCTCATGGTTGTCTTTTGTTACTCTGTTTGTGAATGAGTATGTCAGAACATATTGGACCAAGAAGAATTTAATGTTTTATTATCCTTCCCATCACGTAAAGCATTCTAGTATTTCTAACAACCTTTAACACTGGAAATTCTATCACTGATGCATTTCCCTTTCATGAATACTTAATTTCTCAGCTTCTCTAAAGATATCAGAGCAAAAAAGCTAGTTAGCTTACAACCGCTCTCCAGTTGGAAACTGGAAATCTCTTGTGTCTTTGCTCCAAAGCCTGGGCTTTACTTCTGATTTATTTTGAGAAAGAAAAGAAAAGAAAGAATTCAGTCAGTAAGCACTGAATTCAAATCTTGATAGTAGTGACATGTCGGTGAATGAAGCAGTCCTGCTCTTTCCCACTACACTGTCTTGAAGTACACAGTTGTGTGGAAATGACATATCTTGAGTTTTTAGCTAAGGAGTCAGGGACACTTGAGCCGTCTAGCAAAACAATGTTGGGATAGGATACCTTTATTCTTGCAAGAAAAATATTATTTTCTTCTCTAAGTGCAAAGTTTTCTTCAGTTACTCAAACACTGGTTTTATGAAAGGTACTGTTTATGATATAGGTGATAGGAAAACATTTATNGTGACAAAATTTGGTGCCCTATCTTAAATATCTTATTCATGACATAATGCAATCATGATTCCTTTTATTCTTTACNATGTGCCAAGGACCTNGGGACTTCTTATGCAGGGAGGACAGATTCATTGGCTAAACAGATGGTAGCTAAAGTGCTAGAGGAAAGTCTGATTGATGNGGATNCAAGTGTCNTATAGGANGTGAGATAAACCACCACACAGGAAATAAACGCCTGGAGCTAGACCCTGGTTGATTAGATACTTCTACCTCTGTTAGGCAGATTTTTATTAATNTAACAAAGTATCTTAGGTAAACATCTTTGGAAGATTGATATTGGCCCACAGTTGTGGAGATTTTAATTGGTGATTTCTTGGTTCTATTNCTTTTGGGCCAACTGCCAGACAACACATCAAGGCTTGAGCACAAGTCCTTTACCTTATAGTAATTGGTAGGCAAAGAAATAAAGTTGAAAAGACAGAGATCCCACAATCACTTTATAACATTTTCCTCAATGACCTGGAAACTCTTTGTAGTAGNAGCAAAGACAGTAATTTATATTAATTTTCTTTTTCTTTTGAAATAATCATCCTCAAGGATAGTGATTTTTTGTGAGTTTATGTTAAATTAGTTATATTTATCTTGTAAGCAACTACTCTTATATTGGTAGATTCCCTTTATACATAATTATTAATAAATGAAACCTGAAATAAGAAAAATCTGAACACATATTTTGTTGTTGGGATATCTGGATTCTAGACACAAATCTCTCCTGTGACCTTGAGTGGTTTATTCAATAAAACTTAGTCTTTCCTTTTTACCTTTTGACAATTTCTAAATATTGCATAAAGAGTTTAATACTTATTCCAGTTCCCCATAAAATATGCTGCATTTTACAGTGGCATCAAGCACTCTGATAACTATGATGTAGTGAGCATTGGAGTATCAGAGCAGTGATCACCACCCTGAAGGATGCACACATCTTCCCATAAGTACTGACTCTAAAGCTGATGTCTAAGTTTCATGTGGCTCAGTGTACTTCTTGTTCCTGAAGAGTAAACATTCCAGCAGGTGTGCACTGATCCGTTCATATATGACTGCAGTCATTCTTTCTCCATGAAGCATTTCTGCTATGAGAAGTTTTTGTTTTCCTCTTTTAATCCAGGAATGAATGGGTTAAATCCAGGAAATAGATAAAACAACAAAAAGTAGTGATATTGCTGAAACCACCTTCCAAATTGGTAGGTATTCTAGAATATCTTCTTTAGGAGGGACTACCTGACAATGTGAGGCTATGCTTGTTTTCCCACACATGTCTGAACAACATACATGCATAGAGAAATGGCTTGCAAAAGAGTAAGAGAATCNAAGTAATAACATGTAGTAGAATGTGGAGACACTTATTTTTTTCTTTGTGTTTGCTTTTATTTTCCACATACCCTGAAAGTATCACTTGTATAAGTAGTAAAGACATATGCCACACTGGAACCTCCTGCAGAGGAAACCAAGCATATTTCTAGCCAAACATTTCCATAAGTTAACAGTCCTAATCAGCTGCTCAGTGTCTCTTCCCACCCTCCGCCATCCTCATCATCACTTCTGAGTTCGAAAGGACAAGTTTACTAATGTTCAGGACTTGTAGCGAAAGTTTCTCAAGTAAGTGTGTATGTGTGGGGGATATTTGTGTACGTGTACGCATGTGTGTGCATATGTTTGTGTGTGTACATAGCTGCTGTACAAAGAAAAATTAAAAATAAAAATCTGTGACTAGGAATCAATGTTTTGTTTTTGATGTTTTGTTTAAGATATGTTTATGCCTTGGGGAATATAAGATTGGTCTCTTTATTTGGCAAATTTTATCTTGTGATTCAATGTTATGATATTTTTCCAATTCAGTTTTTTTCTGGGCAACTGCTTTTAAAATTAGAAATTTATGCTAATATACTTCAATTTACTGTTGGTTTCAAAGATTTAATGGATANTTTATTTCCAATGGATACAATGATTTTAACTCTTCCAATCTGGGCTTCAACACTGCCACAGAACCATTCAGAATAACCTTGCTTGTCATTTAACAGTTCATTAGAAATGGATTCTCTAAACATTCTTTTGTATTGTATTATTTGGCTACAGAACAAGAAGGAACATCAAAAGTATACAAAGTCAGAGCCAGTAGCTATTATTATAACAAAGAATTCTAACTGATGCCAGGCATCGTGACACATGCCTTTATTCTCNGGATTCTACAGGTTGAGATAGAAGACTTCCCAGTGATGGGGTTTGGAAAAGTATTTCATTATGGAGNTTGAATTCTTTCCTGTTGAGTAGGTCAAAAATCTAAACANAAAGTAGTTGGCTATACCCATAACCTTTGTGTCACTATTGCACTGGTGGGCATATTTCTCCCTGGCAGATTGGTATATATACAGAAATATATACACACATGTATGTATACACACACACACACACATATATATATATATTTATATATGTACACACACACATACATATATATATATATATAACAAACTAGACTCATCTCCATAAGAATTTTTCTTTCATCTTATATCTTCTATTTTGGTTAGTCTGTTCCTCTACCCCCTCCTCACTTATCACACGCCTCCCCACTCTCATCACCATTTAAACCACTAACCATCATTATCCACATTCTCTCCAACACCTGTGTTCTACTACTGCCCCAATTAGATTACTTAATTGGGTTAAAATTCATTTCCGTGTAGCTTTTTTATATGCCCTTCATATGGGTCTTCATACGGATTAATTTCTTCAAATCTCTACATTTCCTCTATCCCCTTTCCCACTCCCTGTTTAAACTTTTCTGTCTTGTGTCCTCTCTATATACTTTTGTTTTACCTTTGTTCAAAATATAAGACAAGAATAAAAGGATAGCAGAATGTTTCCAACAAAAGTTAGAGTGAAATGATGTTGCTCTAACTGGTCCTGATTTGAAATTTGCAACAACTGGAAAAATGGTGATGTTCTTTTTAGAGTGGTAGTAGAATAAAGAGAAAGGATCACATCGAAGGTATTGCCATGTGCTTTACTACACACAGCCCTAAAAGTCCAAAGATGAACCTAAAATTAAAATGAGTGGTGGTATGTGCTTTCTCTGGACTCAGGCATCCCTATTACACTCACAAAGCAAAGCTGAGACATCTTATCAACTCATAATTATTTTCTTCACATATCCTATATCCTACAGCCAGCAATCACACAGGATATGTTTAAAGTATATCATAACTATTTTCTTCACATACCCTACAGCCAGCAATCACACAGGATATGTTTAAAGTATATCTCAAAATATACTTTAATGGATGGATGTCCATGTTGTGCTTATAAATTTTTTCAAGAAGAATTGTTGGTTCTACCAGGTTTGACTACTACATAGACCTAAACGTTAATGATCTTAACTGTATTGTTCGTGTTAAAAAGTTTAAATCAGCTTTTATTGACATAATCAAATACACTTCACATGCTTATCATTTAGAGAAATAACCTCACATTCTCTTGAGAATGTATTCACTGGAAATGGGACTTTATAAAAAGCACTGGACTTTGAGGCAAACAATTGTCATTGTGTATCTGGTCTGNGTGAATGATTGCACTATGTAGCCACTTCCAGGCATTCTCTTTTAAACAATGTCTGTAGTTCCAATCAACACTGCATTCCATGAGGTTTCTATTTTTGCTTTTCTTGATCAGTCCCAGGGGAAGAGATTAAAATGGGTCCTTCAGAGACACTCTTCTGGGTGACATGGACTCAAGGAAATCTAATAATGTAATGATTTCAAGACACTTTAAATTCTTGTTGCCCAGCTCAATTCCATACACAATCTATGTATACTAAGTGCCCAGAGGGCTGAAATGTTGGTGGCACATTTCTATTGCATTTACAGAAATTTAGTAGAGCATATGTATAAGACATGTGAAAGAAACTATACATGCTTTACCAGAGTTCAGCTTAAAACACAAGACAAAAACTAAAACAGAATATAAAACAGGTTGGAGTATGTGAGTCTCTCTAATATGTTGACTATTTTTAACAGAGAAATAGCTGATTGAAAAATTCATATATTTATTTTAAAAGAGGATATGTTTTGAAATAGCAAATGACTCAGTAGAAACTAAGAAGTGTTTGTTATTTAAACTTAAGAATATATACTTTTAAAATATCTGCATTTCCACCAAACTGCTTTGTTTAGGGAGACTCTCAAAAAATTGTGAAAGAAAGATCAGAGATAGACAGCAAGATGCCAAAATAGATTTTATTTAGGAACTTCTTTAATAGGGCAAAAAGGAGATCTCAGATTAGAGTTGTCCTCGATTCTAAATACAACAAAGCTTAGTGAAAGGAAGTATCACAGGTAAGGTCAGGTGAAGACTTTCTGTTTAAAGGGTCCTAAGTAGATTCTGTCAGAAGATAGCTTGATGAGACACAGAAAGCAAAGGATTCTTCCTAAACTAACATAAGCAGGTTCATGCCAAAATGGGGGATTCAGTCCCAAGATGGGATGATACTAAATAATGTGGCCTAAAGGATACAGAGTGGTCCAGCAGAATAATCTCAAAAAAAAAAATCTTTGTTAGAAATTACAGGAAGATTCGGTTTCATCTAAAAGCACAGTGAATGATTTGACATGGGAAAATCTTTCCAATACAGTGCNTCATTGGAGGAAAGAACAGGAAGACAGAAAATTATGCAATTATACTTAAAGTATTATAAATTAAAAAAAAACAAAATTCTTGATGCAATTTTTACCCATTAAAAAAAAAGTTTGCAGAGCTTGCTTTTGTTTCTTTCCTGTGATACAAGATTTCAAAAGATAATTTCTAATTTCTTTTTCCTTAAACCAGATTAAATTTTTTAGTAAGAAATGTAATAAATGCCTTCATTGGTGAATCATTTAGCAATGAGTAGCTCCAGGCCTTGTTTAAAGGACCACACAATTACTGGAGGCAGAAAAGGATAGGAAGAGAAAAGAAATCTGGCATAAGTATGGTCTGAAGAATTAATTTAAGACATCCCTTCCTCCCTTGCTTCTTCCAGCAGCATAATGACATTTGGGAATCTTTCGCATAGAACTAGAGTCAAGCAGNCAATGGAATGCAGAAAGAATAGAGACAGACAATTTAAGTATAAATTGTTTCAGAGTGTGAACTGTACTGTTCTTAAATACGTAAACTGAAAATTTTACACATGGGATTNGGAAAGATGGGCTATTTTAGGATGGGGAAGAGAAGTATGCAAACTGCTATTCCAGAGGACTTTTGGGTTCCTGCACCCACACCAGGAAGTCCACGATAGCCCATAACTTCAGCTCCTGGGAATCTAATGCCCTTTTCAGAGTCCACTAGTACATGCTACACTTACATGTGCACTGACCCACATATCTACACATGAGATTTTAAAATTGTATTTTGTGAGGTACTTAGACTTAAATGTATNTGTAAATGAAAAATATGACAATAAACATCATACAAGTTCAGTGTATTCATACTACAGATCATGCCTTTNGTGTGCTCACATACACTATATCTATTCCATACATATATACATGTTTCATTTTTACAGATATTATATGCCATGCATACACTATGTTTGTAAGTAATTTTTTAGATTCACATAATTTGTTTACAACTATATAGCATTCATATGCCACATAGAACAAATATAATATACAATACATGCACATTTCTTTCAACTTTTATTTTTAACTTTTGAGAATGAATGCAATTTTAATCATTGAGAAATACCCAGATCTCTTTCCCCAGAATGTATTTCATAAAATANTGCTTCTTCATGTTGACTTAATTTTCATTTAGTAATAAAGTAAAACTTTAAATAAATGTAGTCANATATATTAAGTACACACTTATGGCCTGAACCATTTTACACCCAATAAAGCCATAAAACCAAATAGTTCATCAAATTAAAAGCAATCAAAGTATAAAGCTATATATTAAATACATTATTCTTCCTTTTGTATGATAGAATTGTTACCTCTTTTCTATATTACTTACGATTGAAGTGAGGGCCATGTACTTGCTAAGCAAGTGCTCTAAACCAGAGCTAAAACCTCAAGCCTGTCTTTAAATTTTATTTTGAGACAGAGTCACAATAAATTTCCCAAGCTGTCCTTGTATTCACAATATATCCCAGGGGAGCTTTAAACTTACAATCCCTCTGCCTTAGCCTGTTGAGTAGCTGGCATTATAGTGTATGCCAACAATCTCATTAGTCANTTCTGTGTCCAGCANTAAAAGTACCCAATAGAAAGAACTTAACTTGAGGAAAAATGTACTTTGGTTCAGAGTTTCAGAGGGTTCCAGTCAATGATGGTGGGAAGGTATGCACCATGGGGCACCCTAGTTTGTGGTGGTATTTTATCTATGTCTCCCATTAAAATTTATCTGAGGATCAGAGGAACAAGGTCAGCCGCTAGCCTTGCAATGTTAGCACATGCCCTTAATCCTATTACCTAGCAGGCAGGGCCTGTCTGGATCTCTGTGAGTTCCAGGTCACACTACAAAAACTCAAGTGTGGAGACACACGCCTTTAATCCCAACATCAACCATAGAATTCTGGAAGTCTATACAGACAGACAGGAAGTGATGTAGCTAGGCTGAGAGATGCAATGGGAGAACAGAAGAGAAAGGGATACAGACGTGGAGATAGAGGAAATCACACACTCTTTTGGAAGCAGCGACATTGTTAAGGTGAGGCTGGCGGCTGTTCCTAATTCCTCTGATCTCTGTCAGATTTTCACCCTATTTCTGGCCCTGTGTTTTTATTTAACAACACTGTTTAGAAATTCGTCTTACATTAGTTCATAACTGCAGAAGCATTTGGGGGAGTTTGTTCACAGCATTGTGCAAAAGGAACCATCGCAATGTTACTGAAACCGAGAACCGGCTATCATCTCTGAAGGCCTGTTCCTAAAGACTTCTTCTGCCATCCAATACTTCACCTTCAAGAGTCCACAAAATAATGCCATAAACTGAGAATAAAGGTTGAAGAATGAACCTAAGGAGGACATTTTAAATTCAAACCTTAAAATTGGATAATTTTTAAATCTAATAATTATTATTTCCNTGGTTCCATCAATCAATGTGTGTCCTAGAATGGAACTCTAGAAAAACTGAAACTTACTGTTTGATAAAAAAAAATTCTTTCTTTGGTCAGATAAAATATACAACANAAAACACTTTTGTCATAATCACATGTTCGTTTTTAAAACCTTATTAAGAAAGCCAATATGGCTCTATATACGTGTTTTCCTCTTAAGCTTAGAAGTCAACAGTTGACTGAAATTGCCTGTCAAGGAATCTAGTGACCTCAGAATCCACTCCAATATTT
>LZPO01109085.1:6466-18765 GCA_001675575.1 Neotoma lepida
AAAAAAAGGAGAAAGAATTTTTTGTGTGCATGTGGCAAAATGTAGATAGTAAAAGATAGCAAACACACAGAGGAAGGATTTTTAAATCAGAGTTAGTTAAGGTGACATTAAAACTGGTATTAGGTGAGATGACAAGATGACNGGCTCTGAGACATCTCATAGATTCATATAGAGACCCTTAACTGAGTCAGTTTCTCTCCTANACTTATCAGGACCAAGATCAGGTGTCATAAATTTTAAGCATCAAATCTTTTGGTTTTATACTTTCATATAATATGGACACAGGTAAGTTAATTTAATGAATTAATACAAATGAACAATTGAAGGGAGAAATGAAAATTCTAGACAGTAAATGGTTATATGCATTCTTCACTATCATCACTTGCAAAAAAGCACACAACAAAGATATTAAAATGTTTATGATCCTTGCAAGCTTCCCCGTGGGAAAGCATTCACACGGCCATTTTATACAGAATGTCTGCTAGCATATGTGCTTCCTGCAGCAAAATGAAGCTCAGCAGGAGTAGCCTAAAACCCACTACTTTCTTTAAACCACCTAACCTTTGGACAAATAAGATTCTACTGTGAACATTTGTATTTTGTGAATCAAATTCTAGAAGTCAATGCTTTTCTTTATTCTCTACTCCTAATAGAGAATTTGCAATTTTAGAGTTTCTAGAGAAAAAATTTCAAATTATTAGAATATGATTGTATAATGACTATGATTAGCCAAGTATAGAAAATTACTTTTGAAATGCCCTGCAGAAACTAGCTAAATATTAGATATGTTACAGAAGGTTCAATGAGATATTGCAAATGTACTTAACTGAATATTTTCAGATATAATATTTTTGAAAAAGGTTAATGAATATAGGAGAAAAAAATAGAAACCAAAAATATCTGGTTCCAATTTTATTAAAAACAAAAATATGCCAGTGAGATGGCTTAGCAGGCAAGGGCACTGCCACCAAGCCTGACAACCTGCTTTTCGTCTCCACATCCCACCTGGTGGAAGGAGACAGCTGACTCCTATAAGGTGTCTACTTTGCACACATGCCATGACACTTGGGCACTGACATGTAAACACACACATACTTACACAAAAACATGTGCAGACACTTATATGCACATACACACACAAGTGCAGGCATGCATTTGCACACACACACACATACTCATGCAGAAACATATACATACATGTACACACACACACATGCAGCCATGCATATAGACCCTCCCACATGTAAACACACATACACTTACACAAAAACATGTGCAAACACTTATATGCACATACATACACACACAAGTGCAGGCATGCATTTGCACGCACACACACATACTCATGCAGAAACATATACATACATGTACACACACACACATGCAGCCATGCATATAGACCCACATGCGCACACACACACACATACACACACACATGCAGTCACACATACACACACACATACACACACACACACATGCAGTCACACACACACACTCATACAATGAAAAAATTAATTTAAAAAGGTGTGTGTTTATGTAGAAATAAACTTTAATGAAAAATCAAAATAGTAGCTGAGATCCATATACAAGAGAGAACATGCAGTGCTTGGTTTTCCNGGTCTGGGTTACCTCACTCAAAATAATGATTTCCAGTTCTGTATATTTACTTGCAAACTTCATGATTTCATTTTTCCTTGTGCTTACCATTATGTTGAATGATTATGAAGGGATTTTTTTCAACTTTTTCTTCCTTTCTGTATTTTTAAACATGTTTACAATCTAAAATGTTTTACTGTTAAGAGCAAAGAAAAATGAAAGTTATTATTTACACCACCCTGTGGAGAANTTTTTCTTTATCTAATGAATTCTTAAAGCTATATTATTTGTCAACTGTTCTGCTTGGAAACAGGGAGGACAATGAATGTGTAATAAGTGAAGGCAGCAGACAACAAAATGTGACCAAATCCATAAATACCTTTTTTTTTTTTTTTTAGCAAAGCAATTTTTGTGACTAAGACAAGTGGAATCAATTACTGTGGACTTTCATATTGTAATATCTTCAGAAGAACTGGAGCTGGGGCCAAAGTCACTTGCAATGGGCAGAGGGGCTGAAGTTAAAAAAGAAGGCTGATTTGATCAGAAATTCCTTCATTTCANGAATCATTATGCTATCACCCTGTGCTTGAAGATAAGCAGTTTAGGTAGGGTCATGATTTAGCAGTCTCTGGAGACCCTACTGTCTAATTAGCATGACTNTCAAAAACCTGAGCTCAGCTCATTGNTCACTGGGCCTCCAGGATGAGAATGCATGTTTTTCTCTACTGTCAGCATTACGCCAGCTTTATCAGCCCTTTGGTGAGCACGGTACAAATAGAAGTTTATTTTAGTCTCTGAAAACTCAATGGACAAGAATTTGGCCAGCATAACAATATTGCCCTAAGAGTTGAGAATAATGAAATTTTACTGCTCAAAAGCATGAACAGATTATATGCCATGTTTTATTTTGTAAAATATATGTACTGTTTGTTTGGGGGAGAGAAGCATATGCTGCCTACGAGAGAGGCTTTATCAAAATTCCAGTTGCTTAACTTTGTCAGTCACTTGATCTTTAAGAAATGCTGCTTTTAGGCACCAGGGAGAAGCCTCAGTTGGTTGTGTTTCCCATGCACTCATGAGGACGTTAATTTGACTCTTTAGCACCCATGTTAAAAGCTGGCTTCCAGTGGTACTTGTGTGTAATCTCAGTGTTGGTACAGGAAGATAGAAGAGCCCTGGGGACCGCTGGCCAACCAATCTCGCTGTATTAGTGAGCTCCAGGTTCAATGAGAGGCCCTTTTGTTTATATTTTTATGGGATTCCTGTGAATACGAATCTGTCTATCTTGTGTCTATATGTTTTCTTATGTTGTTTCCTTTGGACACATTTCTTCTGTCTTGTTTATTTTTTGTTTGTTTTGCCCTATTCCAGCTTATTTGTTTCTACTTATGTTATTATTTTTTTTTTAGATGCCCATTTTTCATTTCCCAAGGAGAGACAGAAAGGATGTGGCTTTGGATGGCAGGGGAGGTGGGGAGGGTCTCAGAAGATTTGGGGGAGGGGAACCATAATTAGAACATATTATACGAAAAAATATATTTTCAATAAAAGAAAAGTAGATGGGGAAAAGGTAGAATGCTGAATATGAAAAAGTGAATGTTGAGTGTCTTTCTCTGGCCTCTGCCTACCCAGACATGTGCACATATACATGAACTAGAACACACATACACATATATAAGCGGTACTCTAAATAGTAATTGTTCATAATTTTTTGTACCTAAGGAAACAAATAAGCATATAAATCCTTCTAAGAAGTTTTTTTTTACATATATATGAACATCTACCTCAAAGAATGAAAGTTGTCTTGCAATAGACATACACACACAAGCACACACACACACACACACACACACGGTTCTTTAAAGAATAATTTTTCATAACTCTTTGGACCGAAGGAAATAACTAGGCATATAAAGCCTTACAAGAAATGTTTTAATGTACCACAACATGCACATGTCTAAGATAGTCAGCCAGAGGTATCTTCCTCAACTTGAAAATTCTTACATTTAAAGATTACTGGACATCTCAAACTGGTGTCTCATAAAAAAAAATCAACGTGCAGAACACCAATCTTGTGATCTCACAAGATTTCAAACTTGAGGAATGAATATCTAATTTTCTATGAAGCTTCAAAGACCTCATATTCTAAACTCAGATTGGTAGTGTCTTTTGCATTTCTGCATTAGTTAAGCTGTTTCCTATAACTCCAACATCAGTGATATGGCTCTGCAAAGTGCTTGGACCTTGGACTTAGCTTCCATGATTATTCATATATGATTCTTCTTGCTGCTAGTAATAATTTAAGCCTCTTATTATCCCCTTTGTCAGACTGTATAGCTTGATAAAAGTAGACTTTCTAGAAAGTATGGCCCATTTTTTAGGGTCCATATTTTTCAAAAGTAGGGTGATGCAGCTTTAGAGCCATAGCTTATATGGATAAGCATAGGAATAGATATAAACTGCACTTTAGAACTTGCTGGAACTCAGGCCTTAATATTATCTGAGTCAATGCATCATAAAAAATCATCATGGAAGAAGCTTCTTTGAATTATATGACCTGCAGGGACTTGAGCAGTGGATGCCTGTAGCACACATTTCTGTATTAGTTCCCTTCTGTATTACTTCAACTCCTACACTACTTACGTCTTTACATCATTAAGAAGCCTCTGATGATACTTAATGATGCTGTTCAGTTTTGNTTCTTAATAATTTCCTTGGTTTATGCTAACATTCTGGCTATTTATTGTTCTTTTAATTTTGTTGCATTCGAAGCAGTGCTTCTGAGAGTGGGCTGAGGTATTCTCTGCAGTATATAATGAGATAAGATTTCATTGGAGCAAAAGTTTTGCCCTTCACACATGAGTTCAGGTACACAGGGCTCTGTGACAGTTAGACTTGTCAACTTGATTCAATCTAGTGACCCTGGAAGAAAATCCCAATGAAATATTGGGTACATTGGGTTGTACTGTGGGCACAATTTGTGAGGGATTGTCTTACTAAATTTATTGATGTAAGAAGATACATACCACTGTAGGCTGCATAATACAGAAGGCAGGGGCTCCNGATCTGGAAAGATGAGGCTGAGCATAGATAAATAAACCTTATTCATTCAATTCTCTCTACTCATGACTGTAGGTATGATGTAAGTAATCACTTCTAGACCCTGTTGCCTGACTTTCCCTGCTGTGATGGACTGTAACTTAGAATTATGAGCTAACATAACCTCTTAATTCCTTAAGTTGTTTTATGTCAGAATAGTTTATCACAGCAACCATGATTAAACTAGAACTGACCCTTTCAAAACTTGCATATATATTACCAACAACCAGTAGATTCCATTGAGTCGGCTGCCAATGGCTCCCCTGAATCGAGGAGATGACTCCCCTGAATCGAGGCGATGACAGTCTCTTACAATGTGCTAGCAAATAAAAATTAAGATGGCTCCTATTTACTTGACACATATCAGGACTGGAATGGATGTTTTCTACTTGGTACTAAATTTATATTTTTTTATAATAACCCCATCAGACACAAATTATTAGTAAGAGACCACTAGTAAACCTCAGCATGGGGTCCAAAGACTTATATAGCTGAGAAATCATAAGATATGAAAACTCATCCAATGCCATTGCCCATTGTTTTTCAACAACTTTGCAATGACTTATTTGAACTGAAAGCTCATTTGGGTCCCATCAAAAATGCAGGGAGAAATGTGCACACACACACACACACACACACACACACACACATTGTATGCACACAGGTACTTATACACACATGCATGTACATATTCACTGTCATTTTATTGTGTTTGTATGCCTTAGGGTTTTATTTTCTCAACAATATTTTTATGGGGTGTTAATTAGCTTAATGATGGATGGTTACAACATTCCAAGAGAACACTGAAGAGATCTCATGCCACTTTCCTAGAAACTTTGCTGAAAAATCATGTCATCAAAAGACAATAATTTTGGATTACAGAGCTCTGATTTCAAACAGTGTTCTNCATGACCTGGGCTATTTCTTAAGCTCTATGAATCTCAGTTCCAGCTTACATTACTTACTTCTTGTTGCTATCATAAAACAACATGGCTAAAGCAACTTACCAAAGAGTTTCTTTTGGGTTTCATTTCTAGGAGATTCTATAATGGCNATGGCAGCAAGGGAGCAGGCAACCTGGGCCAGAATCTGTCTTTTCACCTCAACTTCTCCTAGAAACTAGAAGTGGAGTGAGCTATAGANCCTCAAAACCTTCCCTAATGAACTTCCTCTATCAAGGTTGTGTCTCTTTAAAGATTCCATAGCCTCTCCAAATAGCACCACCAACTGGGGATCAAATGTTCAAATACCTAATATTTTGGGGGGAGGTTATTTTTCATTCAAATCACCACAAACCAATGGATTGGAACAATTACATATGTGTGAATTTTAAGCACCAAATAATATAATGCCCAGATATCTGACTCAAGGTTTGTCACATATTTCCCTAACCAATATTAGTCTTCCCTAGTTTCTATTTCTATCTTTATCTATACAGTTCTAAGCAGATATCTCCACATTTTTATCTTACAGACATTACCATAGATTTTCCTAGGGTTTGGTTTCCAGTCACTTCACTGAACCCATTTCCTACTTGAGCAACTTCAGCTCCATTAAGCTTGAGTTTCTTTCTTTATTTATTTTCTGTAGTGGACATAACCCACAGTCTGAGCCTGTCCTTCTCCTTCTGCCTGGTAGCATATTTTCTAGCCATTTATTAGGTTTGCTTTCTCAGCAACTCCAAGTCTTTGCTTAAATATCACAAAACTCAGGGAAAGCTTTAGAGTAACCTACTGAAATTCACATGAATACCACTCAGTTTCCATGCATATATCATGAGCTTTATTCTTCTCAATAAATGATGTAACTGAAAGGTTATGCTTATGTATACATTCCTTACCCAATGGAGTAAACACCACATAAGCTCAGAAATGTTTGTTTGGCATAATGGTTTGTTACCAGTATCTAGGANAGTAATTGATCCATAATAGACGCTTATTAAATATTTGTGGTTGCTGGAGAAATGGCTCAGGGGATANAAGTCTGTATTGCTCTTTCAGAAGCTCTGAGTTCAGTTCCCAGNACTCAAATCAGGTGAATCACAATGTCACATAACTCCAGTTACAGGAGTGTCTGACACTCTCTTCTGGCCTCCACAGACACTCCCACTCACTTATACATANTCCCGCACAGAGACATACATAAGTAAAAATAGAAAAAATCCTTTTTCCCCTTTATTTTTATTATGAAAAATCTTTAATTCATTCTAGACACCATTCAGAGATCCCCCTCTTCTTTCCTCCTGACCTCCCCAGCCTCCCCCTCTCAACTCTCCCACTTCCCCCTAACAAGAAGGTAAGGCCTCCCAAGAGGAGGCACACCCAGTAGAGGCAAGAGGGAGGGGCTTGAAAAAAATCTTTTCAAAAATTAAATATTGGTTGAGAAAATGGATGATTTCAAAATGAAAGGTTTTTTAATAGATTCCTCCAAGACAACAAAGACTGCAGACTGTGTTGAACTGAACATGTGGTAGAACTAGGTGGAAGATTAAAGACCACTATCAANAGAGTAGTTCTATTAGGGAATTTAGCACTCTAGACAGCCATTGAAAATCCACATAATATAATTTTCTAAATGCATTTAAAGCCACGTGAATGAATTGAGGTGAATAACAAAGGTAAAGGAATTGGATATTTAGGGTTGTAGCTGTTCATTGAACCTCTCTAATATTGCTGAAAATATATTTGTAGTGGTTTGAAGGAAAATGGCCCCCATAGGCTCATAGGGCATGCCACTATTAGGAGTGTGTCCTTGTTGGAGTAGGTATGTCCTTTTTGAAGTACATGTGGCCTTGTTGGAGGAAGTGTGTCACCAGGGGTGAGCTTTGAGGTTTCAGAAGCTCAACCTAGGCTCAGAGACTCCCTTATCTGTGGTGATATATGTTGTACCCTAATAAAATTTGCCTGAAGATCATAGAACAGAATAAACTACTAGATTAAACACAGAAACCAGGTAGTGGTGGCATATACCTTTAATCCTAGCACTTAGGAGGCAGAGATCCATCTGGATCTCGGTGAGTTCAAAGCCTCCCTGGACTACATGAGATTGACTCAGTCAAGGAGAGAAATAGAGCCAGGCAGTGGTGGCACACACCTTTAATCCCAGTACTTGGGAGTCACTCATCTTTAATCCCAGCACTTGAGATCTCATGCGCTTGCTTGGGAAGCACACAAACCTTTAATCCCAGGAAGTGATGGCTGGATGGAGAACAGTATATAAGGCATGAGGAGACAGTAACTAAAGGCTTTTCGGTGAGGACTCAGGATTTCAGTCAGGATTCACGGAGTTGGTGAGGTAAGACTTGGCAGTGGCTTGTTCCTTTGTCTCTCTGATCTTTCAGCATTTATCCCAATATTTGGCTCAGGGTTTTTTATTAAAGGACCATTTAGCAATTCGTGTTATACTCATCCTTCCTGCTGCCTGAGGATCCAGATGTAGAACTCTCATTCGCTTTCCAGCACCATATCTGCATTCATTCCCTTATGCTTCTCTCCATGACTGAAGATAACAAACTAGGCCTCTGAACTATAAGGCAGCCCCCAATTAAATGATTTCTTTTAAGAGTTACCATGGTCATAGTGCCCCTTCACAGTAATAGAAGGCCTAAATAAGACAGAAGTTGATACTATGGACTGGGATACTGCTATGATAGGCTGGACCATGCTTTTGTTTGGAGGGATATGAAACACTTTAGGACTTAGGACTAGAAAAGTGATTGATACTTTAAACAGGCCTTAATGGGCCATACTAGTAGGATCANGGAAGATAATGGTAGTGAGTCATTTGATCTGTGGGGGCCCAGCTCATGAGGTTACAGAGGAGAAGAATATTAATATATGGCCTAGAGATTATTTCTTGTGATACTTTGGTGAAGAATGTGGCTGCTTTCTGCCTTTATCCAAAATAATCTGACTGAGACTAAGTTAAGAGTTATAGATTAACAGCTTTGGGAGAGGACATTTCCAAACAACCTTGTACTGATGGTGCTGTGTTGTTATTAGTGGCCAGACTTACGAAGATCTATAATGAAAAGGAGCAAGCTGAGCAAGGAAAAATATAAAAGGTACAGTTGGAGGAGAAAAGGAGCTCCAGTAAGTATAAATAAATGAAAGAAAGTCCTGATGCTAAGTGGAATACAGGGAGTGGTGCCTTCAGAGCAAGACCCTGCCCAGCTAAACTTCCAACTTGTGAAAAGGAAAAAGAAATTAAAGAAAAGTTTAGGACCAGGTGTGGTGGTTCACATCTTTAATCCTTGTACTAGGAAGACAGTGGCAGGCAGATCTCCAAATTGAAGGCCAGCCTGGTCTACAGAGTATGCTCCAGGACAGTCAAGCTTAGGCAGTGAAGGAAACGTCAAAAGCAGAAAACTCATGAAAATGTAATTGAACAAGGGGGACATGTTCCAACCCCAGCAAGCAGAATTTGGTAGCTTTGGCCATGTNGTTCTAGCTTTAGAGTCAAGGACATAAGAAAGGNATTATGGAATCTCCCTCTGTGACTAAGGAAAGCCGCTGAGACAAGACATGTGTAGGGGTGTCCCTGAATTAAGGCCTAGAACAGCCATTGCCAAAATGCTGGAGGCACCAGAGCCATGTGATACCTGCCAAGGCAACTGCTAACAGGAAGTGGAAACAGCCTATGAGAAAGAAGTGTGTTGCAGTCAACAAAGCTGAAAGGAGTTGGGGATCTGAAGAGTGCTTTTACATTAGACATGGAGATACAGAGTTTAGAGTTTACCCAGCTGGTTTTTGTCTTGTTTTGGCCCATTATTTACTCACGATTCTGTCTTTCCTCCCTTTTAAAATGGTAATGCATTTCCTGTGCCATTGTATGTTGGGAGTATGTGATCTGCTTTTTGATTTTGATTTTATAGGGGATTATAGTTAAGAGATTGTCATGAGTCTCAGAAGAGACTTTGAACTTTGGACTTTTAAATAGTTCTGAGACATTTATAGATTATGGAACTTTTGAAGTTAGACTGAATGTAGTTTTGCATTATAACATGGCTAAAAGCCTATGGGGCCATGGAGTGGAATGTGGTGGTTTGAATTAAAAAAAAAATATTCCTACCATAGCTTAAATGTTTTCCTCATTTCTATTTATGCCATACNTCAGAGCATTGCCATAGTTCCAAAAACTTAAGCTCCAGATTCTATGTTGATTAAAACTTAACCCAAATTCTTGTATTCCTCATTTCTATAGTCTTCACACCTAGACAAGCTATGGAATTCAGTAGGTTTTCTTCCATAAAATAGTGNAAGTACCAATATCTACCTTGCTAAGTCACTGGAAGGGATTCAAATATTCAGCATTCTTGTTTAGGAGAACACTTAGTTTACAATATGTGCATAACATGACAGCTCTTGTAAATGATANTATTATTTATTTTTTGTTATCACATGTCATTATGGTAGTTTGAATGAGAAGGGCCCTCCATAGGTTCATATATTTGCATGTTTAGTCCCCAGTTGATCAACTATTTGGGACTGATTAGGAGGTGTAGCCTTGTTGGAGTAGGTAGGCTTTGTTGGAGAAGGTGTGTCTCTGGGACTAGTTTACAGTTTCATGTGTAGCTTCCAGTGAAATGACCATTATGGCAGGGATCATGGCAGCAGACTGAAGCAGCACTGGCACAGTAATTGATAGTTTACATCCTTACCCACAGGCATCAGGTTTGCAGGTTGGGGGCTGGCATGGGTTTTTGAAACCTCAAANCCAGAGCTAGTCATAACCCACCTCCAACAAGGACATTCCTCCTTCCTAAACTGTTCGTCTATTGGGAACTAAGCATGCAAATACATGAGCCTATGGTGGCTGTTCTTATTAAAATCACCACAGTAGTTTTATCACACTTATCACATTGTTTTTATCANTCAAAAAACAAAACCAAACCCATGATCTGTTAAGTCAATTAAGAATAAGAAAAGTTATTTGTTAATTCATGTCCAATATTCCTTCATTGAAGCTCTCATGTTCTTTATGAAACTCCAAACTTTTCACATTTTTTTTTCTCTCTAAATGACAACATTTTTACCAGGCATGAGTGCTTGCAACAAATTCTCCCAACTTCTTTTTGTCCTGGAAAATCTGTATTCCTCCCTTACTTTAATGGGCAATAATGAATAATTTCATGATTCAATATTATGTTTTGAAGTTATTTTCCCTCTGACCACTTCAAATGCGTTGGGCTCCTGCTTATATGGTTTCCAAGAGGTTTAAAGTAGCTCAGATGACATTTCCTTGTAAGTTGTTTTATTCCTAAAGCTTTTTTGAGGATTTTTTAATTATTTATTTTTCATTGTCTATTCTTGACAGCTGCCCCAAACTTTTGAGATACAATAAATAAGTAAAATTGGACATATTTATAGTGTTCAGTGTGGTATCTTGACATATGATGGAAAGTAATGAATATTTTTTCATTTACCTGTTGGACATTGTGTATTTTATTTGTGTTTGTGTTTGCATGAAAAATATCTAAATGGAACTTTGTCAATTTTTATTTGGGTTATTTATTTTTTGTTTTGTTTTGTATGTTTTGTTTTTGACTTTTCTATGCTTTAAAGATGAAGTGATTATGTTTATTTTAACATTTGTTCTGCATGATGTTATCTGAGTTTCCTAGATCTATGGTCAGATGTCTGACATAAGTTTGATGGAAACCATAACACTGNTATTTCAAATAGTTCTCATCTTCTTTTCTTTCTGAAATNCCCATTGCTCATGTTTTACTCAGTTTGTCATGTCTTGTGGTTTCTGCTCTAACCTATTTCTACTTTACTGTCTGATTTTTGTTTGGGAAGCTACCACTAATATGACATGAGTTCCAGTATTCTTTCTTCAGGCCTGTTCAGGCCTGTCAGAAGGTCATCAAAGGTATTTGTCACTTAAATTTTTTATATTAAGTGTTTGGCTTTTTATACTAGTACTTTTGTATCTTTTTGATGATTGCTTTTATTCTATGCTTATGTTTATTGCTCCTGCATTCCTGTCTGTTGTTTACTATATCTGTTGCTTTATGCATGGAAGTCCATTGTACAAATGATAAATTCTGATAATTANAGTATCTGCTTCTAATGCTTGCTCTCTCCCCTCATATTCTGCTCTATGACTTTTACTATGCATTGCATTTTCCTTGTAGTTTGACATGGTATCTCGTGTGAAATGATTTTTTCATGCAGAGGCACTAGGTAGAAAGTTGTGGTGTGAACAGAGCATTCTACTAACCTGTGATTAAATCTTTATACCTTAGTGTGCCTATGCCTTTGGACTGTGACCTTCTCAAGGGCTGCTCAGTCCCTACTTCTTAGGTGGGAGGTGAGCAGACAGAATGTAGTCGTCATTTACATTCTTCCAGAACAGCTGGGCTGACATAAAAAGTTAGCCAGTCAGAATATTCTGTTATTTGGATTGAATGGCCTCTCCTGAGGACCANCCTTGATAAGAAAAATAGTAGGCTTGAATGCATTTCAAAATGTTTCAAAGGGTNCTATTACATCCATGCTCATTCCTGCTCTATTCAAAATCAAAAACAGTGTGGCGGTGGTGAAGCATGTCTTGGGAAGCACCTGGGAGGCAGGCAGCTTTCTGAGTTTGAGGCCAGCCTG
>LZPO01109087.1:13756-28395 GCA_001675575.1 Neotoma lepida
AGAAAGAAAGAAAGAAAGAAAGAAAGAAAGAAAGAAAGAAAGAAAGAAAGAAAGAAAGAAAGATGTTGACTGAACCAACTTGGGAGGAGAGAAAGGGTTTATTTAGCCTACAAATACAGTCTGTCATGGGAGGAAGCCATGGCAGGGACTCAAGGAAGGCACTTAAGCAGAAACTATGGAGGAATGCTGCTTACTGACTTGCTTCCAGGTTCATTTTAGCTATGCTTCTTATGAGGGCCAGGACTACCTGCCCAGGGATGGCACTGCTCACAATGGACTGGGCCCTCCCACATCAATCATTAATCAAGAAAATGTCACAGAGGCAAATCTGATCAAGGCAATTCCTCAGCTGAGGTTACCTCTTCCCAGGTATGTCAAGTTGACAGCCAAGATTCACACACACATACATACACGCACACACACACACACCCCATTTCCTGATAATTTTGTGTAGGATTATAATTTTATAGTGTCTTGGAAATTATCTCTTGATTATATTTTTCTTTCTTACAAAGCTATAAGTCATTTGAAGCTTCTTCCTAGTTTCATCACTNTCCTCATTAATGCTTCACAAATGCTATTTATATTGAGGTCCTTTCAGAATCCGTGAATCCTAAGATGTTGGAAATATTCTTAATTATTATTTAGTGACTTTTTAAAATTCAACAATTCAATAAGTTATGAATTTGTAAAGTCAATTTACTTTCTTTCAACACCTTAAGACAATTATTTGAAGGCTGGAGGGGGGAGGTGCAACTCAGTGATAGAGTGATTATTTACCATGCACAGGGTTCTGCATCTGATCCCCAGGACCAACAAGGAAGGGAGGGAGGGAGAGACGGAGGGAGGGAAGAAGGGAGGGAAGAAGTAAAAGAGGAGGGAAAAGAAGAGAGAGAGGAACTCATGCATGCACATGACAGATTGGTTATTTGAATTTCTTGGTGTATAGAACATTGTCATCAACAAGTTTGGTCTCAATGTGATCCATTTTTTAATAATCTATTTTAGTTTCTNTTATTGTCTTAGTTTACATCCCCTTTGCTGTGATAAAACACTCTGGTCAAAAGTAACTTAGCAAAATGTGGGGTCCCAGCTCAGGTTACATTCCTTCAAGACAGAGAAGTCACAGTGGTGATACTCCTGTCACAAGAGAGCAATGAATGCATGCACACTAGTCTCAGCTTATTTTCTCCATTTTGTACAGGCCAGGACCCCCTGTCCAGGGAATGGTCCTGTCCACAGTTAAAGGGGAGCTTCCCACATTAGTTAATATAATCAAGACAGTCTTTTATAGGTATTCTCATATGCTACCCATAGTAATATACACAACTCTTCCCTCACGAGTTCGCCCAGAAGCTATCGTCTATATGTAAAGCTGACCATATACTAACCATCCTATTAGTAAGTTCTACTATGTATGTCTGGGGCAGTTTTCTTTTTTCTCTCTTATTTGGTGTTCTATTGTTTTTCTTCCTTTCTTCCTTCCTTCCTTCTTTCCTTTCTTTTTCTTTCTTTTGTTTTTTGTTTTTCAAGATAAAGTTTTTCTTTGTGTAGCACTGGCTATCCTGGAACTTGCTCTCTAGACAAGGCTGACCTCAAACTCCTCCTCTGCCTCCCAAGTGCTTGGATTAGGTCATACAGCACCATGCCTGGCTTTTGTTGTATTTTCAATTTAAGATCTTTCAAAGTTCATTGTTTATGAGCATTTATATTTTGTATTTATTCACATTTTCCCCACATAATTTTCTATTGCTTCCATTTCTGGGTCTCTTTTCTTTTGAATGCTCGAACTCTGTCCTGCATACCTATCACTTATTCTTTCTGAAACTCTATAGCCTTCTGCTGAAAGNTCTTCCACNTCTTCCTTCTACCCAGCCATTTCTTTGTAAAATGCATTCACAGAGGACAGTTCTACTGCATTCTTCGTAATAACTGGTTATTTTTGCATCCTATAATTATTCTCCTTTCTCAAAGTATTCTTGCAGTTCCTCTTTTAAAAAGCTGGCACAAACACTCTAGTAATTCTGCTGTAGATACACAGGTGTGCTCAGCAGGCATGCAGCTTTGTCTTTGGAGACAGTGCTACTATTCAGCTATTGAGTGATTTTTATAGGTGAAGGGATAGAAGAAAGGCCAGGCTCAACTAGAGGAGCATGGGGTATGGTCCAGAACAGGAAAGACTTCCTGAGAATCACTTCTAAATATGGAGACCCTGAAGAGACAACCCCTTGTCAGAGGAGTACTTTAAAATAAGTAAGAATTTAGGACCAAACATTTCCTCAGTTTACACAGCATTTCACAGAGTCTGTGGCAGCTGAAGAGGGAGCANGATGGCCTGGGTGAGGTAGAGAATAGCTTCACACCCAGGATTCCATCCTTCTGTGGTATGTACAATGAAACATGATAAAGAGGCTGGTATATGGCAGCCTCCTGATTATAAACATTCCAAAAATGTCACTAAGATTTCTATGACATGGGTATAAAAGATACAAAATAATATAAAGAAACACAAGGAAACCTCCATCCCAGATGCTGAGCTGTGAGGAATGAGGCCCTGTAGGGAACCTGTGGTGGCTAATTTGGTATTTCAACTTGATGGGATTTCGAATCACTATGACACTAAGCCCTGGGTATGTCTGTGAAGGTGCTGCTAGTCTGGGCTGACTGAGGTGGAGAGACACACCNTCAGTGTGTCAGCACCATCCTAGAGGCTGGGGTCCTAGACTGAATAAAATGGGGAGAGAGAGCTGAGCAGCAGTGTTCATCTCTGTTTCCTGACTGAACAATGTGACCAACGGATCAATGGTTCTGCTTCAGCACCTTTCTTGCCTTGATTAAACTGTACCCTCAAACTTGGAGTCAGAATAAACCCCTCCCTGCTTAATCTGCATGCATTAGGTATTTTGTCCCAGTAATGAGAAAGTTAACTAATGCAGAAAACAAAGCAATGTTCAGATAAACCAAAATTTCTGATTGTCCATGACTCATGTTTTATATAACTATCTCACAAAATATTTGGGTTGTATTACAACTATGTTATTCAGTATATTTTGTGTCAAATATTGCATTGGACTAAAAAGGGATTGATTGATATAATTTGTCTGGTAAGGGTGAGTGAAAACACATACAGTATATCACACACTCATAACTGCTTGTTGGGAGGCCTTGATGGTCAGAGGTTGCTGTCTATCATGGTCTGGCAGCTCTTGTCAAAGCTTGGAAATATGAGGGACTTCCTGTCCAGGGAGACTTCCTGCTCTCTACTGCCCTTATCTGGAGAATGTCTCTAGGCCTGGATGCCTGATCTTATCTGAAATCTGTCCCTAAGCCTGGATGCCTGATTTATCTCTAACATGACCCTTGGCACAGTTTCTTGCTAGAAGTTTTCCCCTGCTGCACATACAGTAACTAAGACTTGTACCAGGAGCTTTGCTTAGGACTCTATGGGAATGTCTTTCTGAAAATGTGTTGCTCTGATTGGTTGATAAATAAAGCTNTTTGGCCAATGGTGAGGCAGAATAAGGTTAGGTGGGACATTCGAACTAGGGGGAGAGAGAAAGAAAGCAGATCTGGGCAGACACCATTCTGCCATCTAGAAAACAACATGTAACGGCACACAGGTAAAGCCACATGGAACACGTGGCGACATAGATTTATAAAATGGGTTAATTTAAGATGTAAGAGCTAGCTAGCGAAAAGCCTGCCATGGCCATAGTTTAAAAATGATATAAGCCTCTGTGTGTTTACTTGGGTCTAAGGGGCGTGGAAGCTGCGTGGGACTGGACAAATTTTCACCTACAGGACCCTACTGCCACATATGAAGCCTTATGGTGGGAGCATGCCATTTAATATAAATTAGGGTTTGTCTACAGGCTCCCCAATCCTATATTCCCTATACTCTGGAATAAAGCTGATTCACTGAAGTCTTCTTCTGGAGGGCTATCTCCACTCTATCCACAGCTGTTTGACCCCTGTTACCCACTTTGGCTACCTCCCCTACCTCACAGACTGACCATCCATGAGGAAGAAGCAGAACCATAACTGCCATANAGAAAAATGAGATTCTTCCTTTCAAGAGAGTCAGGAGAAGACACTGCCATGTTGTGGGCCTGAATATCAGTTATGCACAGGTCACCCCTGAGCCAGCCTTAATTCTCACTTCTGGTTCTCAAGGTGGATCATTATGTCTTAGTGATGGGCAGGGTGTTCTAAAATTAGTAGAGACTAAGAAAAGTTTCTTAAGGATAAATGATCACTCTTTAGGAAAGAAAACAAACAAACTTCAAAATAATGTTTTTGCTATATTCTACATCATTTTGAAACTCTAAAATCCCAAGGTGAAGCAGACAAAGAGGTAACTTAGATCCCCTGGGTATGTAGCAACCATGGACAGCCATGTCTCTTTGAATTTCTATTTGGTATCAATGTCCATAAATCTGAAGAATTCTGGCAATGAAGCTCAGACACTGCTAACATACTCCTCTCTGCTGTGTCCCCAAATTACATCTGAAAAATGAATATTGATAATTAAGGGCTTGTAGCAACTGAGTGACTATATGACTATATGACAAGAATTTCTATTTGTGTTGGCAGCTGAGTATCACCAGAGTGTGTTACCATGAATCTAACATCTGTTGCTCACACTATATATGTATAATACAACCATGTGGGAGGAGGCCTGATGCCTTTTTGCTGAAATAGACAGAATTATTGGAGGTACTGATTAAGGATATTTTTTAATTACTACACTGATAATTTTACTCTAGATCACCCTATAAATGAAACATACTTTGAACACCATAAAGCACAAAATAACTACCAGTCTTCATTGTTACTATGCAGTGAGGCTATAAGTGTTTACTGCAAAAACTGGTGTGAAAGGTGTTAGAATCTACCTCAGATTCACAATCCTGTGATGATTCCTTTTATTAAAATGACAACATTGTTCATCTGCCTGATTAATGATATGGCTCAGATGTATTTAGGCTCACAATAAGTTGCCTTGACAGTCTAAATGAATCCAGGTTTAGAAGGATGTAAAGAAGAAACTGAAGGTATCATTCAGGGTCTAGTCAGAAGAACTGAAACCACCCAGAAGTGTAAACAAGAAAACAGATTGTAACTATAACAAGAGTTATAGCATTAAGGAATTGCTTTGGTGAAGTAAAGAAAATGATGAAGAATGTAGAAATACCAGGTATTAAAAGCCACCAGTCTCCCTGTGGTGTCTGATCTTGACTGTCAACTTGAGCAAATGGAGAAATACCTAGTGCATTTGTAAAGCACACTTTTTGTCTACCTATAAGGGCATTTCTAGGGAGGATTGGCAAGCCGGAAAGCAAATGAGAGAGAAAGACATGTCCCTAATACTGATAATGCCATTCAATAGGCTCAACTCCCAAATGGAACAAATGCAGAATAAGAAAAGGCCAGCTCCAGCAAGTTCAGTTCATTCTGAGAATGTACCCTTGTTGCTGCAGCTGTTACCTTGCTCCTTGGACTCTAGTTTCTTAGGCCTTTTGCAGACTCATAGTAGTGACTATTCAGAGTACCCGCATATTCACCTCTAGAATTGATCTACATCATTGACCTCCCTTGCTCTGAGGCTTCCAGCTTCTTGGGTGAGCCTCCATGGGCTCTCTGGTTCTTCAGCATGCAGTCAATCATTGTTGAAATTCCAAGACTGTAACTGTTGTTTCTGTTTCTTTTGAGAATCCTAATTCATACACCCCTTCAGGTCCGAGATAGAGAAGGGCTACCCCCATTTTCCCCACACATCCCACCAGCTATAAATTCCAGGCTTTGCTATAGAGAGTTCATTGGAAGGCAGAGAAGCTTATTTCTTTGTTGCTATGACTTTCCAGAAACCGGACCTCTAGGGTGCTTGGAACATCAAGGCATGATCAGGTGCTGTATCTCTGGACACAGCTGTCTGGGGACACTGGTGATGTGCTGGGAGGTATCCATGGTATGCGGATTTGACAACTCTAAGGAGGTAGTGGAGAAAACATTGTCTGAGGATGATGTTTGCCAGCCTGCTCTGGAAAAGGTACATGGTCGGGGAGCCTCATAAGAGGAGAGCACAAGAGCCAGGGGAAGAAACCCCTCTCTTCCATGGTATGTGTGTAGCATCATTCTCCATTGATAACACTGGGGTACCTGGCAAAGTATTGTTTATAAGGTCCACCTCAATGACTTCCAATAGATCAATGTAGAGTGCATCTAGAATTGATAGGCAGTTCTATCCATCTTATTTTGTTTTTATTTTGCTATGGAAAATACCTAACAAAACCAACTTAAGAGGGAAAGGGTTTATTTGACTCACGAGGCCAGATCATAGTCTATCATTGCTGGGAAGTTACAGCAGCAGGAACTAGGAGCAGCTGATCAGACCTTGTCCACAGTTGAGAGCACAGACCAATGAATTGATATGTCTTTTCCATATCTAACTCCCTCAGCTTTTAGGTAGCCCAGGATCCCAGGTCCAGGGAATGACCCCACCCACAATGAAGATGGGTCTTCCCACATCAATCACTCTAATCAAGACAAACCTCCCTCCAGCAAACCTATCATAATCTAGACAATCCCTTGTTGATATTCCTTTTTCATGGGATTCTAGATTGTGTGAAATTGACAGTTCAAACTAACCATCACACAACCAAAGTTGGAATGAGCAATAAGGTTTTGCCCTGTAGGGATGAACTGTCTGAAGGCAGAGAAGACAGAAGGCTTTCCTTAGTAGCAGATCATTATTCCTGTGACTTAGCTATGAAAACAACAGCTGATGTCAATATACAGATCTCTGGCTTCTGATGGCTTCTGTTCCTGGCATCTGCAATGGGTTTGATCACTTAAATTTCTTGTCTGACATCAGAGTACTCACTTTCTTCTTCTTTTGTCTTTAAGCAGTATTTTCCAAATGATGGCTGCCTTGTTTTTAATACCTAGTTTTGTGACCAAGGCTCACTGTGATTTTCATTGGCTAACTTCTAATCTCAACACCACATATCAAAAGTAGTGAACCTCACTCTTTCTAAAATATATATATATATATATATATATATGGATTTTTGAAAATAAGGTCAGTTTGAGGAGACAAAGAGGGGTATGGAAATGATAAAATACAGTATTCATTTATGAAATTCTCAAAAAATTTGAATAAAACTAGGGTCAATTTCCACAATTATGTATTTATATTTGATGGTTTNAAAAATNTATTGTCTTTTTTAATTTATGATTTTCAGTAGAAGTTAAAGAAAATTAATAACTTCATCAATATTTCCTTAACCATTTTAGTAAAATGTCTACTCAGGCTCACCTATTTAATACACTGGGAGTTTTCAATTTCACACATGAGTCAGCACTAAACAATACTATTATAAAACCTCAAGAAACTGCAACCAACATATTTTTCTATTGGGAAATTATGATATTGACATGGACTCAAAGATTTGAGGGAAGAAATGTAAGGTCTGTTTTTGGAGGTCTCTTTCCCTTACTGTCTATATGCAGTCAGACATCAACAATAGCAGGTAAACAGCCTCACCTTGTTTTCTGTCTGTGATACCCCGAATTCACAGTGAATTTTTTCTTTCATATCACGAAAATCACAGCCACCGTGCTGTGTCTCCCTGTGATGATAAAATAAACATGTCTTTATGGAGGTATGTGGTAGGAGCAAGCTTCAAATTGAGCTGAAGCATGACCCTGCGCTGAGTTCCCCCGAGACTTGTCTTTTCCATATCTAACCCTTTCAGTGTTGGTTCAGACACTTTCTCACCAAATGTATGTCACCAAATGGCGACTGACCCAATCTCATCTTGTTAGTATTTCCATGAATTCCTGATTCTGTTCCAACAGGGTGGTGACACATTTTTCTTAAAGCCAGTTGACACAGCGAGCCTGGATGACTCAGCAGTCATCCTACGGATCCGAATTTAGCATCCTTGAGACCTCCAACAAAGACTTGAATCATGTTTTCCTTCGCTGATCACAATTTTTCATCTGTAAAGTAGCCTACTTCTCAGATCCCATGAGTTTTATCAAACCATCTTAAACGCACAACATTACCAAATCTTAATAAGCACAGTATACCCAAAACAGCCAATAAAATCACAGGAATTTTCTTTTGCCATAGATTTAAAAGAATAACCTTATTAGTCATATAAAAATATGAGGACCAATGTTATCTATTAATAGACACATTTAATTAGTTTGTTCTTTTATTTTTCTTTAATCAGACAAGGGCAATAATGGCAACCTGACTAGTGAGCCATAATAAAATGAAACACTAGATGGCAGTAAAGTGAAGAAAATGATAACAAGCATGGCTGCTTCCATTGTCATATACCTGCTTTGTCTGGTCACAAATCTTAAATTGAATTATTTAATCAATATAAACAGTAAAGAGCGGCTGAGTTGGAAAATGTAGATATCACTTTCTGGCTGTTATAAGATCAACCTTATAAACTTAGTGGGGGAATTCACCTCAAGAAATAATTCTGGAGTGTTGAATTTCTCAGCGTTTCAAGAATTTTTTAAGATGAGTTAAAAATGTAATGATAGAGAACAAATGTTCAATTTTCAAAGAAAGTGGAATTATTGGTTGTTAATTGTAGGGAAAGGATGTGGTGTGGGGGAAAGATTCATTAGTGTACTCTTTTGTTAGTAGTGAAAGCATTTTCTTCAAGCCTTCTGTGACACGATAAAGCTTTTCCAGGGGATCTAGATTGAGGTGTATCTAAAGCTGAGGATGACATACTTNCCTCTACCTTCCCAGAGATGTCCTAAAAGGGTGCTGTCATTTGGACCTAAACACAAGCCACTACTACATTTTCCTGTCAAGGCCAAAACATTAAAGTGTTCAGAAGAGACTCTTCCTTTCTTCTCTAACCGGAACAGAGGTGGATGCCCTCATATAAGAGAGATGAAGAGACAATTGTAAAGACTTGGGTCACAGTTGAGTTGTAACTCAGTTACACTAGGATTATCACAACAGAAGCAGCAAAAGTTGTAGAGAATTGAGGGCTTGGCGAGGAGTAGGGAAGTTGTTGGTGTAACCTGGGATGGACTATAGATGACATAATCTTCTCCCTACAACTCAGTAGCTAGAAGTTTGTTCCCAAGTTCTTCCTGTTATGANTNAATCTCAGCAACTATCTAACTTCCTGTAGAATGCAGCACATTAATAGGTTTGGGAATCCAACTGAAATAATTTTGTAAAAGACAGGCTCATACTCTGTAGAGAATCACCATCCTCTTGCCTCGGCCTCCACAGTACTGAGGTTATAGTTACATGCCACCACACCTAGCAGAATTCCTCTTTCGTTATTGTTGCTTCACTGACCTTTCTGATTTCTACATCTTGCTGGAATAGTGTATGACAAGGAGGAGATTAGTCTTTATGTTGGTGTTTCCTATGAATTCCTGGGGCATTTCTTATTTCAAAATGATCTTCCTCATTTGCTAGTTTTCCTTTTTTTTAAATCTTAGCATCTTTTTCCAAAATTATAGTGATTTTAGAACTGTTTGTTTTAGAGATTCTATTCATTGTGAATCAGGAAGTTCTGAGGGGAAGGGCTCTACACCTATGCTTGTGGTATGCTTTCTCTTGCTTTTGGTGACTTGGTCCCTGGCATGTTTATAATTTTAGACTCTGACCCTAGCCAAGCCAGGGCTTTGCCTGAGAATTCTGATGGTGTCTACCCTTGGCATTTTTGCCTTTTCTTTTTCCATATGATCAGTAGTAACTCCACAGGTCTAAAATCTAGTTTTCTGATAATTGTATGATTCTGTTTATGAATCACAGAATGTAAGTGCTTCCTATGCCCAAAACACTTTAGTAAATAGGACTAGGGTTTAAAATAAGCACAGACAACTTCGACCCTGGAATCAGCAAAGAGTAGACAAGGTTGCCCCCTGCCTTTTGTGGGTGAATGAATGGGACAGGACTATAGGGTTCCTCCAGTCTACAGATGCCTTTTAATCATTCCCTGATTTTTACAGATCAAAGCTCTTTATTTTTAGTTTCACAAGAACATGGCAGCCCAGTCCTGTCTTGGTCACTGCCATTTCCTAACATCCTTCAGAGAAAGCTGTATGCCAGTTCTCAGTCTGCTCTTTTTCCTCCTCCAACGAGATTTCTGTCTCTTTTGGCCTCTCTGCTCTATGCCTTGAAACTAAATTTTGCATGAGCTTACATGACATTTTCGCACTTGGCTTCAAGAGGCTTTGATATTTTCTTACACAAACTGGTCCCTGTCTCTTCCCCATCCCACCTCTGCACGCTGTGTACAGCAGATGCCCCTCAATGCTCTGACTTTAAGATCCAGCCATCCTCCTCTGGGCTTCATTAGCTCTGATTTCCTGCTGGAAACACATTTACACAGAGACATTCATCTTCCCTGTACCTCCCTCGAGGGTCATTAACTCATTTTCTTTCTCTTGTATTCATGACACTTAAGAGTATTTGCATTTTCCTGTTACCAAGCATATTATCTCTCATCTATGAAAGTGTTACTTAAAAGCTCACCTGTCCCAGAACAGTAAAGGGAACAGCATTGTCACTTTAAAATACCCATGGATATTTTCAAGTTTCAACTATTTTTAAAAAGAATTTTTTTTTTTAGTTTTTTCACAGGTTTTGCATGGGTGCCTATTTTTGATTAAGTGAATTTTATAAAATATATGAGATTGCTAGCCAGCATTGTAGGGCATTTAGAGGTGAAGCCTATCCTACATTGTTCATTTTATGTTAGGGTTAGGGTTAGTGTTAGGGTTAGTTAGTTAGACCTAAAGTCAAGGTCTGTGTATTTGGTACAAATTGAAATTGGGTGAGTTTGTTGATGACTGTGGGACTTTGTTGAAAGCCTATTTTATTTTTATTGCTCTCACTCTAAAGGAGCAGCAGAAAGTGGTTTAAATGCTTTTTTTAATAATTCAAGAAATATAATAGGAATTGTAAGCAAGTGAAACAGAGGGTCACTCTGAAGAAATATTGTGAGAAATCACAATAGTAAAAATAACTGTAATGTAATTGGAAATTAGTTTCTAAATTGCATTGGTTTACTTAGCTCTTCAAGGAACAAAGGAAATAAAAGATAATGAAAATGGTATTCATCATCACCATTCTCGGATTGCATGAAAATGTATTTGCCNTCCCCTCCCCCCTTAAATCAGCTGTCTTGTATATGATTAGCCAGGCTTGGTTGTGATTGTCTCCATTATGATCTTCTTGTTAGGGTGTAATGAGATTCAGTCCCACACATGTGACCCACTGCCTGTCACCAGACCATCTGTCCACAACTTAAAGGCATGAGCATGCTGTCTTCAATGAATAGAGACAAATGGAAATGTAACGCAAGGCCATTTCTCTTTGTTTTTTGTTCAGGATATGCAGCCANTCATGAGAATTCACTATGATTTGGACATTTTAGTAGACGACCTATACAAGAATGCTAAAATCAGGGTGAATCTTGGAATACCCAATCTTCCTGTGCTGGTTTGTTTAAAGCAGTTACAGGGTTACAGGGGGAACTGAAGAGACTGTGTGGAGCTTCTACCAGCTCTCCCCTCCCCTGTTATCCACACTACACAATCAGGAAGTGGCTTTGATAACCTGATGTCAGTGTGCATGTATAATAATTTATGTCCACAGCTTGCACTAGGGTTCACTGTCTTATGTAGTGCTGTAGACTTTTCAAAATATATACGGTGTCATGTATTCACATACAGAATAGTCTCATGCCCCCCAAACCTCCCATTTCTACCTATTCATACATGATACCAACCTTTAGCAATCATTATTTTTTGCCATCATTTGTGATCTATCATAGGATTTGACAATGTTTGTCTTTCAAGATGGCTTTCTTTTTTTTTCAGCACTGTTCCAAATTCTATGGATTTTTATCATCTAGAAAATATTCTTTGTTAGACCAATCTGTCTTCTTTTCTTCTACTTCTTCCTTCAATTTTGATTTTTTTCACAACTTATGACTCATATCATTAATGTCCAGTAGCAATTAAAAATACTGTGTCATGAAAACAAAATATACATCTAGAGTGACATTTAAAAGTTTGCTTGGTGGGGGGGATAGCTCAGTGAGTAAAGTCCTACTGTACAAAAATGATTGTCGTACAATCATTAGGACCTGAATTAGATCCAGAACTGATATGAAAGCAAAGTGTGGCAATGTTTGGCTGTAACTCCAGTCCTGGAGGGGCAAAGTCAGGCACAAGCTGGAGGTTTGCTGGGTAGTCATTCTAGCTGAAGTGGTGAGTTCCAGGTTCAGAGGGTGGCATTATAATAGAAAGATGTAGGCTTTCCTGTCTGAATTCAAAATTTGTTTCTTTATTAAAAGGAGGCAGTAGTATAGCATTCCAAGTCTACAAGGATGAAATACTTCATGTGATGTACATAGAATCCCTAAATACAAGTTTGTAGGATGGCAGAGAATGAGGATAAGAGTCAGAGGAGAAAGGAAAATGCAGAAGCAGGGGCTTAGGGTCTTGCTATGGCCCCAGGTAGAGGTTGTTTCTGAGAACAACTCCTAATCACCAGGCTAGGGAACTCTCTTGATGTGTGGGAAACAGGAAATCCTCTACCTTTCCGAACACTCTATGGCGATGAGAATCTATGTGATTTTCTAAGGGTTATTTTCCTACAATCAATAACACAAGCCCAATATATAATACACATCTATCTTCCCCAGCAATTTGAAAAATAAACACAGGCAAGAATTAACCCATTTTAATATAATACAAAATAGTCACACTATAGCACTTCAGTTATTTCAACCCCAAACACAAGTATTATTTCTGATTTTCCACCAGTTCAATCTACTCAGGACATTTTCAAGTGACTCTTTCAACCTTCTTAGCTATTGCTTAACATCATAGATAAATAGAATATTAAGTACTCTGGCTTTGACATTCCTACCATAGCCCCTGTCCCCTAGCTGTAGGATTATGCACTTTGTCTGGATCTAGGAGATATTGCCAGACAAAAGATCAGGATGTTTACTGCACAACTACAAAAGGTTTGAAAAGGAAAGCGACTCTTCTGAGAATTCTGAAACTTGATGCTACCTCTCCGGGGAGACCGTACATTTTCTCAGTATGAATTCTCAAGATCTTGAGAGTCTCACCTGAGAACAGAGGAGACCACATTTTGTTTTGTGTGAGCTAGTAGAGTTCCCAACACTCAGACCATCTATAAGGGCTGCAACATTAAGGGGCAGGTCTCACCTGCTCTAGGTGAGGCATATACAATCCAATGAGTTCTGTGGAATCCCTGAAATTGACTTTCCAAGGAGGCTCTTTCTGGATAGGCTGAGAAGAGGCAAGGGCATGGATGAGGTGGCTCACTCAAGAAGATGAAAGTGAGTTCTTCAAGTTTCATAATAATAACTTTCTTGAACTTGAATTCCTATGACCACATATATGAAACCCAGCTGTCTCGGCTGGGGAATTTTACTGAGGAGGGCTGAATTATCATCCATATATACCAGTGGTTCTCAACCTCCCTAATGCTGCAACCCTTTAATACATTACCTCATGTTGTGGTGACCCCAACCATAAAATTATTTTTGTTGCTACTTCATAACTGTAATTATGCTACTGTTATGAATCCTAATGTAAAATCTGTGTTTTTTTAAGATCTTAGGTAACCACTGAAAGGGTTGTTTGATCCCCAAAGATTGAAAATCACTGATATACAGCCTCACAGTCCCTTCTCTGTGGTACTGAGCCAGGGTTTTCTCTGGATGGTGCTTCTGAGTCTTCTGGTTCATTTTAATTCCTAGAGACCAGTCAGAGCTTCCTTTTGTCTTTGAGTTGAACATTGGAAATCAGCCCAACTGTTGCTCCTTCCCTGTCCTTGGCTCTGAATTTGGTGAGCCAGAGGTCTTATTTGTGGTCCATTGATGAGCAGATGCAACAGTGAACCTCTCAGATATCCCTTCAGGACTACCTCCTGTTGTGTAATAATCTTTTTGTATACTGTGAAGAGGTGTCATTCTGGTTGGTTTAATAAAGAGCTGAGTGTCCAATAGCTAGGCAGGATTTTCAGGCATAGAGGATGCTGAGAAGAAGGGCAGAGTCGCCAGCAGACAGAGAGGGAGCAAGACATGCTAGAGGACAAGGAAAAGCCAGGAGCCACGTGTCAACATGTAGATAGATAGATATGAGTTAAAATTAAGTTATAAGGGCTAGTTAGGAACAAGCATAAGATGTCGGCCAAGCTTTCATAATTAATAAGTCTCTATGTCGTGATTTGGGAGCTGGCTGATAGGACAGAAAAAGTCCACCTACCACCGCCTCATGAGGATTGGTATCTGGCGTCCTCCAGCTGTTGATCCATCAGAGCATGCCCAGGACTATCTCTGGAAATCAACTGTTAAAGGGTTGCATTTCTGCCAAGCAAATCACCTCTAGAGATCCTGCATTCCTTTAGACCTCCCCCGACTCCCTAGCCTGGTAGAAGCTCTGTCAGTCTACATCATAGGCTTTTGCTGCCCACCAAACCCTGTTCACATTCCTTTTCTTTTATATGATTTTTTTTCTGGGACTTTTTACATTTCTAATTCTATCTCAGTGACTGTTACCTGCATCATGAATTATCAACCCAACTCATTAAGCTG
>LZPO01109088.1:4508-20901 GCA_001675575.1 Neotoma lepida
AGGTCAGCTGGAACACAGGCTCTAGCAAAGAAGCACACTTGATTGTTCAGAGTTCAGAACACAGCTAGAGGCTGAAACAAATACCTGCTGACTCTTTGAACTATGGGGAGAGTAGAGAAGAATGATGAGATTTGGACTANAGAAAAGATGACAACCACTCAGATTCAAGATGAGTCAGAATCACCAATATCAATGAAGTGATCTCAATTATTCTTCACATGAGTTAGTTTGGGCAAAGAATAAGGTGTATTATTGACATCATAATTTGAAAACTGTTAAGGGTTTGTCAAANAAAACATTTTTAAAGACAGCCCCTACATGCTGGCTCAAGCCTAGGGCTCAGTCAAATAGTTGAAAGATTGCAGTTATGCCTTTCATCTTAGAAACATATCCAAATGGGTATCTAGCTTTGCAATGTTAAAAGAAGTTGCATGCATCTGTCTTATGCTTCACAGATAGGATTTTTTTCTCAGATTTTAATTCTTGGCCATGAAAAGGTCCTTCACACAGATGGAGAAAATCAAAGAGTGGTGATGATGTGAAGGAGGGGATGGGATGGGTAGGCAGCCAAGACTTAAAAAAAAAAGTGTGCAATATCAACAAGTCTAGAGATCCAATGAACAAAATGAGGAATCTGAATAAGAAACTGCCACTTAAATAGTGATTCCTGTTAAACTCCTGCTTGCTGCAATACACAATATAGATGTGTGACTATGTGGTGTGGAGGAAATGCTAATTTCTTAAATGTAACTATTTTGAAATATTTTTAAAGGAATTACAAATTNTTTCACTAATTGGCTTTATCAATTCCTTTTTCTATAGCAACAAATACATTTATAATATAGAAATGTAAAACACTGCCCTAACTTGTATCATTACACTATACATGGCCAAATTTAACGGAGTTTATATTGACATCACTTGAGCTAAAACACATTCTAGAAAATAAACCAATTTTGACAGTGCTCTTTTCTAGAAATAACATGGGAACTTGAACTAAGGATTAATTTTTCCCCAACACAATATAGAAATTATAATTCAGTATTTTCCATGAACTTTGAGTAATATTATTTTTCTTTAATTTTTCATACTTATTAATTTGTATTAAATGATTGCTGATGTTATTGAAATTACTATACAAATACAGAACACAAACATACTTGAATATATTAAAAATTCTAGTGAGTATAATCCAAAACAAATTTCATTAAAGTTAAATTAAGCATGCCAGAGAAACACTGGAGCAAATTTACATAGAGAACATGCCCTGGGAATATTGATGGTTCTATAGATACACAAACAGCAGCATGTTTTCATGAAGACAGTATTCTTTTTCATTAAGTGCTTAAATTTTAATTTTCCATTCTGCTTTGTTAATTACAGATAGTGAGAAGTTCCCATATTGCAATGCTTATATGCAAACATGTACGCTCAATGCTTTATCTAGAAGAGAACACTTTGTATGATTTGATTTCATTTAATGTGTCTTACCACTCAGCTACAANGCCTAGGACCACAGAGATCAGTTTAGTAATATATTGCAAATGGCATCAAAACCAACTGGCTCAACCTCCATGGTTGAAGGGAGTCATTGATCCTAGAGGAGAACTTACTATTTTCATTTTCCCTAACAAATATAATTCATGACTATATTCTAAATATATTTATCCACAAATGCAGATCATCTTATCAAAGAAGCTTCTTGATGCAGCAAATGGAGACTGTTGCAAAGATCCACTACCATTTGAAATTCAGAAGATAAGTGACTTTTGGGTTCAGAGCCTCAATTAGTACATCTACAATGTAATCTCTCCATTTAAGATTCAGGAAATGTAGTAGAAGTGGTGACAGAAAGATTGAAAGAACCAGAGGACCAGGATCCCTGCTGTTAGATGTGCCTTCTAGATGTGAGAAGAAAGAATCACTCAGAAAATCTCAACAAGGTAGGTACTTAAACAAAGCATGCATAATGATGTGCCAACATGGGAGAAACATCATGAGGCCCCCAGCCCTAGCCTAATCTGCAGATAATCAGTAAAGGCAGGTAGAGAGGAATCAGTGTTATTTAGAGACAAAGCTGATAGGTTATCTTTTGTTTTTATAGGCTGGTTAAGAATTTTAAAGCTCTTTCACAAANATTTTCTTATTCACGTTCATGGAAATTTCAAAGTAGAGAGGGGGAAATTATGAAATAATGGTATAAAGGGAGTGGTAGCAATTTTTTCAGCTATAGACAATTGAACTGTGTGTAAAACTCCTTATAGTTCTTTTGCTGTGATAAAACATCATGTCCAAAACGAACTCAGAGAAATAAAGGTTTATTTACCTTAAAGTAGTCCATTGTGAAGGTAAGTCATGTTACAAACTGAGAGATAGGAACCTTGAGGCAGGAACTGAAGGAGGCCATGGAGAAATGCTGGTTAATGACTTGCTTCCCATGATTGCTCAGCCTGCTTTCTTATAAAATGCAGGAGCACTTGCCCAGGGGTGGTATCACTCACAGTAGGCTAACTCCTCCTATATCAAATCATTAATCAAGAAAAATGTCCTTGGTGAGTCTGGGTTACCTCACTGAGGATGATATTTTCTAGTTCCATCCATTTGCCTGCAAATATCATATGGTCATTGTTTTTCTCTGCTGAGTAGTACTACATTGTGTATATGTACCACATTTTCTTAATCCATTCTTCAGTTGACAGGCATCTAGGTTGTTTCCAAGTTCAAACATGGTATGTACTCACTAATAGGTGGATACTAGATATAAACCAAAGGACAACCACTCTGCAACCCACAGATCCAGGGAGGCTACCTAGCAGGAAGGACCCTAGGATGACTGTAGCATAAAATAAGTTTTGGTTTTGCCCAATCACTGGGCATGCTTTAGTGAAACAGTTCACTATTAGGATAAGAATTTGTACCTCTATTTATGTTCAAGATACCTGTATATTATTTCTCCTGCAGTTGTACATCGAATGTTTTAATAATAAAAAAAATCATAAAAATAAATAAATAAATAAATAAATACATAAATTAAATAAATAAAAATAAAAGAAAAATGTCCTATAGACTTGCCCACAGGCAATCTGATGGAGGCATTGACTCAGATTACTCTTCCATTTTGATTCTAGTTTGTATCAAGTTGACAAAAAACTAACCAGGACATAACCAAGGTGAAAGACTATTAGGACAAACAAAATATACAGTAGCCATATTGACAAGATTTCTTCCTAATATTGGAAATCTCAGATTAATGTCAACTCCAAAACTATATTCATGTAGAAATACTGTGTTAATAAGGCCAGGATTAAACTAGAAAGAGGAAAATAAAGTCTACCAAAATTGGAAGTTATTTTATGTATGATGCAAATGGTAACTCTTTACCCACATATGTCTGTACATCTCTGAATCCTTAACACTGAGCTGGCTGAAAAAGATCATGGATTTATAGCCAACCTGTAGCATAGAGATACCCTGTCACAAAAACCAACTCAAAAACCAAAAGATGTTTAATTGGCTATCAATATAATCTAGTTGTCCAATTTTAGACTTCATTTAATGTAAAGTGTCAAGGTAGTCCATGGAGATTTACATAGCACTGATGAAATCAATGTCTTTAGTGCTATTTATCTTTATTTGCTGTAAATAATTACTAATCAAATAAACTGTTAATTATGTCACTTTAAAGTCACTTTAAAACCATTTAATCTATCCCTGCAACCATTGATGATATATTCACAAAATTTTAAGTTCACCTCAGTATTTAAGTTCACCTCTTGTTTATCATATACTGAGAAAACTGAATTGTGGAACCTTATTTGCAGGAACTACTTTATTTTACAGCAAAGCCTGGTAAACATCTATACAAGCCTGAACTGCCACTCCACATTTCTTAGTTGCATTTTGCTCAAAACCAGAGAGCTAAAATAAGAGTCTACAGCCCTCTACGTATTTTTCCTGCACAAAATGGACCCAGTTTGTAGATTTGTATATTTTACTGTCTTTGTCTGCTCTTGCCATTGGGTTAATGGTTCTTTTCGCCTGTATTCATAGCATATAAACAAGTACATCATATTGTGAAAGGTGGGTTCCTGCACCAGAAATATGGAAGATGATGATACCAGAGAGACAAAGTGCATTTCAAGAAATATAACTTCTCTGTGCAAATCTTTCCCCTAATAAAACTTTCCTTTTTTATCAAAGGTTCATACCATAAATGCTCAGTGTATCCCTGCCTCTTTCTCCATAATTCTTTTGCTGTGTCTTTTTGCAGTAATTCAAACTGAGAGACCTAACTCAGATGACATTCTCTCTCTTTTAAAATGCTAAACCAAAGACCTAACAGAATGAGTTCATGTCTACAATTTATGGTGTNCCCAAATAATGCTAATTTTACATGTTTTACCATCTTAAAGAATAATAATCCCTTCCTTTCCTAGTAGGTGCTTTGTATATAATTAGAATTTTCAAATTTCAAAGGAGTGATTCCATAACTCTGTACTTTAATATAAAAATCCAGAATATATCTGCAGATTTTAAGAAAGCAATTCTTTTCAATTTTTTTTTAAATTTTGTTTTGCCTGCTTGCATGTCTGTGCAGCACTTGTGTGTCTGTTGCCTGTGGAAACCTGAAGAGGGGTCAAATTCCTGGACCTGGGGTGACAGACAATTGTGAGCCACCATGTGGACACTGGGAATTGAATTCACACCATCTGGAAGATTATCCCTTAACCACTGAACCATATCTCCAGTCTCATGATACCAATCTTTATAGACACATTGAAGAATTATGAAATCATTCAAAGCTGCTTATTTAAAACTGGGCACAATTTAAGGGAGCTTTTCCTCAAATTTTTGAGGAGTTTCCACTAAGGAATAATGAACACTTTGTTTAATGATATAGCTTGTACACCTTCCTAAATATTCACTATGAATCAGCAGCTAGAAATCATTTTCCCTTATAATATTTGTATTTTGAAGCTAATCTGAGGTTAAGAATTGAAAAGCCAGGTAGAATGATCTACTCTGCTTCCTTCACCATGCTCCAACATGATTTACACACATAGAAGGTGTCACCACGTCCTGTGGGCTTTGGTATTAGAACATTTAAACTTTACTTGTCGGCCTATTTGGAGAAGGTGTAGAAGCATTAGTATGCCAGGGCCTAGTGGAAGAAGCACGTCACTGAGGCAGGCTATGAAGTTTTATCATTACCATTTCTTTTCTCAGCTTCCTGTGCTGATGAAATGTGACCAGCCAACTCCTTATTCCTGCTGCCATGTGATGCCTTCCCAGTCATGAGGGATCTATCTCACTGGAACTGTAGGCCAGAATAAACTCTTTCTTCCTTATGTTGCATTTGGTGTTGGNATTTTATCACAGCCTCTAACCGTAAACTAATAAATTATATCTCCCTCCCAAATCAGCCATCAACTGCATTTAGTTACCCTCAGCACCACTATCTAGGCAGTTCAAGCTCCATGCCTTACATGGAGTGTACCTTCTCTGCAGACGTGCAGTCTGCTGCATTCCCTGGACTGCAGCCAGTCTGAGCCCTGACAAATCCCCAGATTTATCACAGGCTACACAGTGTCTACATCTGCCAAGTCTTGAAGTACTGACTGTGTTGTCCCCAACCCTTCAAGCTCAATCCTGGTTCCACATCCTTTTTACAAGCCCAGTATTGTCACATCAACTTTTTTTAGCTTTATTTGGGCTTTGGATATTTTATTGATAACAATGTGTGTATTAGTTATACATTATAATAGACCCTATTTTTCAGAGTTCTAGGTTTATAGTAAATATGTTTTGCTTTTTACTTAGTGCTTATGCATTCATTCTTGTATTACACAATGCAAAAGAAGCTAATTTCATGAAAACTCTTTGAAGGAAAATAACAAAATATCAAATATATGTTTCACTGAGAGATGAGTTATTTCTATTAAGAATCTGTCTTGATTGTAAATACACATCTTTAGCTCTTGCTTAAATATGTGAATACTTTTTTATAAATTTTTATTTTTTAATTAATTTTACTTACCAACCACAGTTCTCCCTCACTCCCCTCCTTCCCCCACCTCGACCTCTCCAACCCACCCCAACCACTACTCAGAAAGGGTAAGGCATCCCATGGAGAGTCAACAAAGCCTGGCACATCCAGTTGAGGCAGGACCAACTCCCTCCTGCCCACCTGGCATCAAGGCTGAACAAGGCATCCCACCATATGAGATGGGATTTAAAAAGCCAGCTCATGCACCAGGGATTGATCCCACAATTGTTCCCCGCCATGATCTTGACCCCACTTGCTCCTGTAATCCGTCTTCCCTCTCTTCAACTGGACTCCCTTAGCTTGGCCTAGTGCTCTAGATGTGGGGCCCTGCGTCTGCTTCCATCGGTTATTGGATGAGGGTTCCATGATGATAGTTAGGGTATTCACCATTCTGATTATAGGGGAAGGCCAGTTCAGGCATCCTCTCCGCTATTGTTGGGGGTCTTAGCTGGGGTCATCCTTGTGGATTCCTAGGAATTTCCCTAGCATCAGGTTTCTCCCTAGCCCCATAATGGCTCTCTCTATAAAGATATCTCTTTCATTGCTCTCCCACTCTATCCCTCCCCCAAATCCACCATCCCATTCCCTCATGTTCTCATCCACCATCCCCTACCCTTACTGCCCCCACCCCCTGTTTACCCAGAAGATCTCATCTCTTTCCTCTTCCCAGGGTGATCCATGTGTCCCACTCAGGGTCTTCCTTGTTATCTAGCTTCTCTGCAGCTGTGTATTGTAGCATGGCTATCCTTTGTTTTACATCTAATATCCACTTATGAGTGAGTACATACTGTGTTTGTCTTTCTGGTTCTCGGTTACTTCACTCAGGATGATTTTTTTCTAGTTCCATCCATTTGCCTGCAAATTTCACGATGTCTTTTTTTAACAGCTGAGTAATATTCCATTGTGTAAATGTACCACATTTTCTTTATCCATTCTTCAGTTGAGGGGCAACTAGGTTGTTTCCAGGTTCTGGCTATTATGAATAATGCTGCTATGAACATAGTTGAGCAAGTGCCCTTGTGGTATAATTGAGCATCCTTTGGATATATGTCCAACCAAGAATGGTATTGCTAGGTCTTGAGGTAGATTGATTCCNAATTTTCTGAGAAACTGCCATATTACTTTCAAAAGTGGCTGTACAAGTTTACACTCCCACAGGCAGTGGAGGAGTGTTCCCCTTATGCCACATCCTCTCCATCATAGGCTATCATAGGTGTTTTTAAATTTAGCCATTCTGACAGGTGCAAGATGGTATCTCAAAGTCATTATTTGCAATTCCCTGATGTCTAACGACATTGAGCCTTTTCTTAGATGCTTTTTGGCCATTTGAGATTCTTATGTTGAGAATTCTCTGTTTAGCTCTGTAGCCCATTTTTAATTGGATTGTTCAATATTTTGCTGGCTAGTTTCTTGAGTTCTTTATATACTTTGGAGATCAGTCCTCTGTCAGATGTGGGGTTGGTGAAGATCTTTTCCCATTTCTGTAGGCTGTTATTTTGTCTTATTTATGGTATCGTATGCCTTACNTAGCTTTTCAGTTTCAAGAGTTCCCATTTATTGATTGTTGCTCTCAGTTCAACTTTATATTTACTTCTGTAATTATTCATTTTCTATATAGTCATATATTTGTTTTTATGTGAACTTTGTATGTGGGCCTTACTGAAGAGGCCAGAAGAGGGCCTCAGAGCCCCAGAATTTGGAGTCTCCACTAGCTGTAAGTCACCTAATGAGGGTTCTAGGACCAAAGCAGGTCCACTCCCTAAGGTATAAATCAATCATGTTACCCAAATTATCTATTTCATCAATAGTAAAGTAATTCTCAGAATCAAAATGTTAAATCATCAGACAGGCTATCTGGGGAACAGATTCTCTAAAGTAAGCAATCAGATAAATCTTCTGATATCTATGAAGCACAATCAAAAGAACAACTCTTCCTTTAATCTTCCCTTCTGTATAAATAGCAGGATGAAATTAGCACACTGGGAACTCAGGCATCACTAACATGACCCTCAAATGACTATAAACACTTCACAGAGAGATAGAGTTTTATACTAATTACTTTTTCAATGAGCAACATTATCAGAAAAGCATTTCCATTAATATTTCACCTTGAAGATCAAAACCAAAATTGCATTCACATAACACTTTCCCATAAGTGTTTATGTTTACACGACATCCATTATTTTCTTTCTGAATAAGCAGATTTACTGCCATTAGCTTGCCATGGCTGTGAATATATTTCAGCACAGCACATAGGAGCAGGAAATAAGATGCCTGGAACATGGCCATAGTTTGATTTTGTCCTCTGTTAGATGTATCATTATTTTGAAAGAATAGATTGATTGCTGACTTGGGGGAAATCTGTGCAGAGACTAGAATTGGGTAGCAATTCAGCCTCAAACAGCACTGGTAGTATTGACTGAAAATTGAAAGTGTATGCATACTTACATTTGTTTGCCTAATTGCAGTAAATTTGCTCAATTTCATTACTGTTTTCAAGTTATCTGGACTGGATGTCATAAAATGCAAACTTTTAGTGATGCTATATCTTAGCAAGTAAGTTGAACATCAGCTTCATGAGTCAAATTCCAAAGTTAAATTATACGTTGTGTTGTCATTTAATATATATTCTATGTCAATATTTATGTATTATTTTAACAGATTATCCCATAGCTTGTAGTAATGGTTAGTTGAAATTGTCAACACAATCTAGAGTCACCTGGAAAGAGTCTCAATAATGGATTGTTTAGATTAGATTGACTTGTGANCATGGCTATTAGGGAATTTTTTTTCTTAATGGATTGAGTCTGGGAAGACCCACTCTGAATGTGGGCAGCAGCACCTTCTGGCTGCTCACTGAACTATGTAAGATTAAAACTTGAGGATATAGGCATGCATGTATTAGTTCACTACCTTGTTCTCTGTTCTTGACTTTGGATATGTCTAGATGCTTTAAGTTCTTTCCCTGATTTTCCCTTGATGACAGATTGGTTTATTAGTTGTTATTAATTAGGTTATACATAAACCAGTGTATAACCTGGTATATTAGTTTCTTTTCTGCTGTGATAAAATATCATAACTGAAGTAACTTATAGGAGAAAGAGTTTGGCTTATACTTCCAGAGAGATAGAAGTCCACCATGGTACAAGAATCAGGCATGGTAACAGAAAAAGAAAGATTAGAGCCCACATCACAGGAAGCAGAGAGAATGAACTGGAAGTGGCATGAAACAATCCAAAAGCCCACCCCTAGTGAGGTCCTTCCTCCAGCTAGACTGTACCAGCGAAACCTTCCCAATCTCTGTCACCAACTGGGATTCAAGTGTTCAAATACAGCAAAACATGAAGAAAATTCTCATTTGAACAATTACACCTAGAATTGGAAGCCACTTTTGTCAACATATTTTATCACAGCAACAGAAACTTAACTAAAACACTTCTAGGTTTAATGCATATGAAAACAATTCTCAGAGCACAATATGAAACATGGTGGAGGTTAGGTAAATATAAATTTACTTTAGTCCAATTTTCATTAAAATAATTTGTTTTAGTTATGGCATATTTCTTATGGGATACTGATTATGTGAAACAATCTTTAATCTACAATTTTGATCAACATATTATGTGGCAGAAAACATAATGACCATCCAGATATACATAAATGGTGATCTCTACAACTTGAAAATGTGTTAGAAAGCAAGGTGAGTTAAGAAAACAAGAGGAATGATACTGTTAATATGTTAATTCTATAATAATGAAGTTGTCCTTGATTTCCCTGTGTTCCCAAAGCAATAGCAAGAGATTTCAAATGTGTCTAATGGTCCATAAGATCATCAAAGNATTTTATCACAGCCTCTAACCGTAAACTAATAAATTATATCTCCCTCCCAAATCAGCCATCAACTGCATTTAGTTACCCTCAGCACCACTATCTAGGCAGTTCAAGCTCCATGCCTTACATGGAGTGTACCTTCTCTGCAGACGTGCAGTCTGCTGCATTCCCTGGACTGCAGCCAGTCTGAGCCCTGACAAATCCCCAGATTTATCACAGGCTACACAGTGTCTACATCTGCCAAGTCTTGAAGTACTGACTGTGTTGTCCCCAACCCTTCAAGCTCAATCCTGGTTCCACATCCTTTTTACAAGCCCAGTATTGTCACATCAACTTTTTTTAGCTTTATTTGGGCTTTGGATATTTTATTGATAACAATGTGTGTATTAGTTATACATTATAATAGACCCTATTTTTCAGAGTTCTAGGTTTATAGTAAATATGTTTTGCTTTTTACTTAGTGCTTATGCATTCATTCTTGTATTACACAATGCAAAAGAAGCTAATTTCATGAAAACTCTTTGAAGGAAAATAACAAAATATCAAATATATGTTTCACTGAGAGATGAGTTATTTCTATTAAGAATCTGTCTTGATTGTAAATACACATCTTTAGCTCTTGCTTAAATATGTGAATACTTTTTTATAAATTTTTATTTTTTAATTAATTTTACTTACCAACCACAGTTCTCCCTCACTCCCCTCCTTCCCCCACCTCGACCTCTCCAACCCACCCCAACCACTACTCAGAAAGGGTAAGGCATCCCATGGAGAGTCAACAAAGCCTGGCACATCCAGTTGAGGCAGGACCAACTCCCTCCTGCCCACCTGGCATCAAGGCTGAACAAGGCATCCCACCATATGAGATGGGATTTAAAAAGCCAGCTCATGCACCAGGGATTGATCCCACAATTGTTCCCCGCCATGATCTTGACCCCACTTGCTCCTGTAATCCGTCTTCCCTCTCTTCAACTGGACTCCCTTAGCTTGGCCTAGTGCTCTAGATGTGGGGCCCTGCGTCTGCTTCCATCGGTTATTGGATGAGGGTTCCATGATGATAGTTAGGGTATTCACCATTCTGATTATAGGGGAAGGCCAGTTCAGGCATCCTCTCCGCTATTGTTGGGGGTCTTAGCTGGGGTCATCCTTGTGGATTCCTAGGAATTTCCCTAGCATCAGGTTTCTCCCTAGCCCCATAATGGCTCTCTCTATAAAGATATCTCTTTCATTGCTCTCCCACTCTATCCCTCCCCCAAATCCACCATCCCATTCCCTCATGTTCTCATCCACCATCCCCTACCCTTACTGCCCCCACCCCCTGTTTACCCAGAAGATCTCATCTCTTTCCTCTTCCCAGGGTGATCCATGTGTCCCACTCAGGGTCTTCCTTGTTATCTAGCTTCTCTGCAGCTGTGTATTGTAGCATGGCTATCCTTTGTTTTACATCTAATATCCACTTATGAGTGAGTACATACTGTGTTTGTCTTTCTGGTTCTCGGTTACTTCACTCAGGATGATTTTTTTCTAGTTCCATCCATTTGCCTGCAAATTTCACGATGTCTTTTTTTAACAGCTGAGTAATATTCCATTGTGTAAATGTACCACATTTTCTTTATCCATTCTTCAGTTGAGGGGCAACTAGGTTGTTTCCAGGTTCTGGCTATTATGAATAATGCTGCTATGAACATAGTTGAGCAAGTGCCCTTGTGGTATAATTGAGCATCCTTTGGATATATGTCCAACCAAGAATGGTATTGCTAGGTCTTGAGGTAGATTGATTCCNAATTTTCTGAGAAACTGCCATATTACTTTCAAAAGTGGCTGTACAAGTTTACACTCCCACAGGCAGTGGAGGAGTGTTCCCCTTATGCCACATCCTCTCCATCATAGGCTATCATAGGTGTTTTTAAATTTAGCCATTCTGACAGGTGCAAGATGGTATCTCAAAGTCATTATTTGCAATTCCCTGATGTCTAACGACATTGAGCCTTTTCTTAGATGCTTTTTGGCCATTTGAGATTCTTATGTTGAGAATTCTCTGTTTAGCTCTGTAGCCCATTTTTAATTGGATTGTTCAATATTTTGCTGGCTAGTTTCTTGAGTTCTTTATATACTTTGGAGATCAGTCCTCTGTCAGATGTGGGGTTGGTGAAGATCTTTTCCCATTTCTGTAGGCTGTTATTTTGTCTTATTTATGGTATCGTATGCCTTACNTAGCTTTTCAGTTTCAAGAGTTCCCATTTATTGATTGTTGCTCTCAGTTCAACTTTATATTTACTTCTGTAATTATTCATTTTCTATATAGTCATATATTTGTTTTTATGTGAACTTTGTATGTGGGCCTTACTGAAGAGGCCAGAAGAGGGCCTCAGAGCCCCAGAATTTGGAGTCTCCACTAGCTGTAAGTCACCTAATGAGGGTTCTAGGACCAAAGCAGGTCCACTCCCTAAGGTATAAATCAATCATGTTACCCAAATTATCTATTTCATCAATAGTAAAGTAATTCTCAGAATCAAAATGTTAAATCATCAGACAGGCTATCTGGGGAACAGATTCTCTAAAGTAAGCAATCAGATAAATCTTCTGATATCTATGAAGCACAATCAAAAGAACAACTCTTCCTTTAATCTTCCCTTCTGTATAAATAGCAGGATGAAATTAGCACACTGGGAACTCAGGCATCACTAACATGACCCTCAAATGACTATAAACACTTCACAGAGAGATAGAGTTTTATACTAATTACTTTTTCAATGAGCAACATTATCAGAAAAGCATTTCCATTAATATTTCACCTTGAAGATCAAAACCAAAATTGCATTCACATAACACTTTCCCATAAGTGTTTATGTTTACACGACATCCATTATTTTCTTTCTGAATAAGCAGATTTACTGCCATTAGCTTGCCATGGCTGTGAATATATTTCAGCACAGCACATAGGAGCAGGAAATAAGATGCCTGGAACATGGCCATAGTTTGATTTTGTCCTCTGTTAGATGTATCATTATTTTGAAAGAATAGATTGATTGCTGACTTGGGGGAAATCTGTGCAGAGACTAGAATTGGGTAGCAATTCAGCCTCAAACAGCACTGGTAGTATTGACTGAAAATTGAAAGTGTATGCATACTTACATTTGTTTGCCTAATTGCAGTAAATTTGCTCAATTTCATTACTGTTTTCAAGTTATCTGGACTGGATGTCATAAAATGCAAACTTTTAGTGATGCTATATCTTAGCAAGTAAGTTGAACATCAGCTTCATGAGTCAAATTCCAAAGTTAAATTATACGTTGTGTTGTCATTTAATATATATTCTATGTCAATATTTATGTATTATTTTAACAGATTATCCCATAGCTTGTAGTAATGGTTAGTTGAAATTGTCAACACAATCTAGAGTCACCTGGAAAGAGTCTCAATAATGGATTGTTTAGATTAGATTGACTTGTGANCATGGCTATTAGGGAATTTTTTTTCTTAATGGATTGAGTCTGGGAAGACCCACTCTGAATGTGGGCAGCAGCACCTTCTGGCTGCTCACTGAACTATGTAAGATTAAAACTTGAGGATATAGGCATGCATGTATTAGTTCACTACCTTGTTCTCTGTTCTTGACTTTGGATATGTCTAGATGCTTTAAGTTCTTTCCCTGATTTTCCCTTGATGACAGATTGGTTTATTAGTTGTTATTAATTAGGTTATACATAAACCAGTGTATAACCTGGTATATTAGTTTCTTTTCTGCTGTGATAAAATATCATAACTGAAGTAACTTATAGGAGAAAGAGTTTGGCTTATACTTCCAGAGAGATAGAAGTCCACCATGGTACAAGAATCAGGCATGGTAACAGAAAAAGAAAGATTAGAGCCCACATCACAGGAAGCAGAGAGAATGAACTGGAAGTGGCATGAAACAATCCAAAAGCCCACCCCTAGTGAGGTCCTTCCTCCAGCTAGACTGTACCAGCGAAACCTTCCCAATCTCTGTCACCAACTGGGATTCAAGTGTTCAAATACAGCAAAACATGAAGAAAATTCTCATTTGAACAATTACACCTAGAATTGGAAGCCACTTTTGTCAACATATTTTATCACAGCAACAGAAACTTAACTAAAACACTTCTAGGTTTAATGCATATGAAAACAATTCTCAGAGCACAATATGAAACATGGTGGAGGTTAGGTAAATATAAATTTACTTTAGTCCAATTTTCATTAAAATAATTTGTTTTAGTTATGGCATATTTCTTATGGGATACTGATTATGTGAAACAATCTTTAATCTACAATTTTGATCAACATATTATGTGGCAGAAAACATAATGACCATCCAGATATACATAAATGGTGATCTCTACAACTTGAAAATGTGTTAGAAAGCAAGGTGAGTTAAGAAAACAAGAGGAATGATACTGTTAATATGTTAATTCTATAATAATGAAGTTGTCCTTGATTTCCCTGTGTTCCCAAAGCAATAGCAAGAGATTTCAAATGTGTCTAATGGTCCATAAGATCATCAAAGNGGCAAACAATGACAAAGAGAGACTCTACCCTCCAGTTCTTTGGAGNTTCTTCACTGCCATTTCAGACTCAGTCTAAGTCTCTGGATTAGGGTTAGACTTGACTTAGGNTTATACTCAGGTTGTAGGGTAGGAGCATGCTACCCCACATGGTCAGGCATAGGGTTAGGTTATGAAACACAGTACCAGGTTTACTGGTAGGGTTAGGGTAAAGGGTTATGTAAAGGGTTAGATTTAGCCTTAGGGCTAGTCATAGGGTTTAGGGTTGAGATTATGGTTATTATTAGGTTTANGGTTAGGGATAAAGTTATGCTTAAAGATGAGATTTAGGGTCAGGGCTAGAGGGGTATTATCCATGCTACAGTTTAGAGATTAAGTTTAGTTTACTGTGACCATACCCCAGTCACTGAGTGTCTTTGTTATTTAGGGTTAGAATTGTTATGATGAAACGTCATGATGACACACAACTTGGGGTAGATAGAGTTTATTTTAGTTTACACTTACCAATTATTGTTAATCATCGAGGGAAGTCAAGACAGGAACTCAAACAGGGCAGAGAAGTGGACGCAGGAGTTGATGCAGAGACCCCAGAGGGTTGTTACTTACTGGCTTGCTCCACATAGCTTCTTCAGTCTCCTTTCNTATAGAACCCAGGAATGGCACCACCCACAATGTTCTGGGCCCTCCACCATCAACTGCTAACTATGAAAATGCCCTACATGCTTCCCTGCAGTCTTATCCGATGGAAGCATTTCTTAATTGAGGTTCCCTCCTCTCAAATGGCTTAAGCCTATTTCAAGTTACATAAACATAAAACTATCCAACACAGTGTCTAACCCTTACACTAATCCCTAATAGCTACGTCAACCTTAACAATAATTCTAAACCTTTNGCCCTATTCCTTGTCTTTACTGAGCTTGAACCATAATAATAGATCTAACTACTCCTAACTCTAAACCTAGCCCTAAAATTTATAGCATTAACTATAATCCTAATATTAACACGTAACTCTGACCCTATAATCCCAAATCCCAAATCCAAATGAGAGACAGAAAGGGAGTGCATCTTGACAGGAGGCAGGAAGGGGAGGAACTGGGATGAGAAGAAGGAGGAGAAAGTGAGAAAAGAAATCTATTTTCTATAAAAGGAGAAATATTTGTTACAGAGGGGAAAAATTCAACATTAGAAACTCTTAAATTTATTCCAGAATTATTATGGGAAAAAGATAACTTGATAAAATTGCCTGCAATTTGATACTATCCCTTCTCTCAGAAGCTTTTCATCATGATTTTGGCTTATTTCTAATATATGACTCTGTACTATAGATATAAAGTTTCCTAGGTAAAGTTTACTGCTGTTTCATTACAATGAAATGAGTAGAGTGAAAATTCAAATTTTATTATTTCCATTTCATGGTTAAGAAGTTTGAGACTACTTTTACAGTGAATAATTTTGCATGAAATCTTTTCCTTCACAGAAGTAAGGTCAATATTTCACTTACTCATTTTTTTCCCAGACTGAATAAATTTTAGACCCTTTATAAGATATTTGTTCACAGACATACATAAAAAATATTAAAATTTAGTACAAATGGCCTATGAAACTACAGAACTTGTTCAAATACAGACTAGCAGTAGAATTCTTAGTTTAAAACAAAGGTTGGATAAAGAAACATGTTGATCAAGTGCATTTAAGTGCCCAGCAAAACAATGAGAGACCAGCCAACATTTCACACAATATCACAATATGGTCATAAAAGACAGGGTATACTTTTGTAGACATTGTAAGTGTTCTATTTTGGCAGAAATATTATGTAAAGTAATGAGTAATATTCAAAATGAAGTAAAAAAAGTAACATTGAGTTCAGGTAGTTAACATTTTTAAATAACTGCATGTTAAGAGTATAGTTACATCCGGGCGGTGGTGGCGCACGCCTTTAATCCCAGCACTCGGGAGGCAGAGGCAGGCGGATCTTTGTGAGTTCGAGGCCAGC
>LZPO01109089.1:2841-17548 GCA_001675575.1 Neotoma lepida
ATGCCCTCCAACCCACCCCCGAGTCCCTCCTCCGAAAAGGTAAGGCCTCCCATGGGGAGTCAGCAGAGCCTGGTACATTCAGCTGAGACAAGACCAAGCCCCTCCCTCTGCAACAAGGCTGTGCAAGGTGTCCCCCTCCCCATAAGTAACAGGCTTCAAAAGCCAGCTCATGTACCAGGGATGGATCCTGATCCTACTGCCAGGGGNCCCCTTAAGCAGATCAATCAGCCTGCTTTCTTATAGAACCCAGGACCGCCCATGGATGGCAACAGAAAAATGGACTGTGCCCTCCCTCATCAATTACTAATTAAGAAAATGTCTTATGGCCAGACTTTATGGAGGCATTTTCTTGATTGAGGATCTGTCCTTTCAGTTAAGTCTAGTTTGTGTGTCAAGTTGACATAAGACCAGCCAGCATATCAGGCTACTTCAGGATACTTATGCTTCTCTATGATATAAGCAGAGAATTGTCTTCATTCAAATTTTTCAGTCAGACAAGAATATGATGTTTTCAGGAAGTAAAGCCAAAACAAAACACAAAAAAATGAAAAAAATAAAAACAGGTATTTTTGTGATTGCATCTACTGCCTTAAATGTTGGGCATAATAATGTAGCATAAATGACTCCATTTTGGTCTGGCTTGTGCACTGAGGCCAATTGGAAGATCTCATTTCAAATGATGCCCATGAGCTTTACATTAGTAAATTAGTAAGTTTCTTTCAAGGTATTTTCTGTAACTTCTTAGTCATTTGTTAGAAACATAATGTTTTAAGGATTTATTAACATAAATTTTATAACTGTTGGTTTTATTCTTGTCACTATGACAAAAAAAGGATCTTGAAGTCAACAATACAGTCAAATGTGACAGAAAATTTGTATGAGATATTTTATAGTATTTAATGAATTGATAAATACAGCATTCCTTCATTTTTCTTACATGTGATTGATTTAGTGAATGGTAAGTGGCATGAAATATGTAGCATAAAGAACAGAGTAGCAATGTATCTTCATTTTACAACTTATTTATCTCTCAGATGGACCAAGCTGCAAGTTAAATCTGATTATGAGAAATTGAGATGACCTAAAAATCTACATTGTTTCATTAATATTGATTATTCTATCTAGTTGCCTGTGTTCATTGGGAGATTAGATAATTAGGATTTATCTAAAGTTGACAAGAGATGGGGTTTCTGGTTTAAGTGATTATTCCTTACCTAAAAAGTAACAGCTGCAATGATGTCATGTTGCTTTTTTAAGAGCAATTTTAAAACTTAAAAAAAAAACATTTTCACTTGTAAAAATTAAGGCTTAATCAAGACAAAGTTCTACTCGAAAAATTTAACTTCAAAGTATTGATTTAAGACTCTGTAATCCAAGCTGACAAGCATAAATACATCCTGCTTACAATTTTCTCCATGTTCTTCAGTTACTCTTGGTTTATTTAGAAGTGCAAGAGGAAAAGGAAAGTTTTTTCCTATTCATTTTTGGGATCCTTGACTGGGATCTTATCAATTGATTGATTAAAAAAAAAAACAGAATAGTTTATCCATGAGCACAGTATACAGCCATTCTAGAGAACTCAGTGATGAGTGGATTAATCAAAGGATTAGTGAATTTGTGGCTTGTACATAAGAACAATAATTTGTAGAAAATAACAGGAAAAGAAGAACTTCATTTTACACAACGTGAAGTTAGAGTAGCAAATTGTGAGGAGGTAAATATATGGGCAACTATTGGCTGATTAGGGGACGTTATTAAGTTTGTTATATAGGTTCTTCTTTGTAGCTTATAGTTTACTTACAAAATTACTTTCCTTCCCATATAGCTTAAAATCACAAAGAAAGGATAAATCAATATGGGAGTCCTATTTTCAAATATCATTGTTGTTACTTTAGATAATTTAGTTTCTTGACACTCACTTGTCAACTAGAAGCTACATATTTTGTGATTGTCCTAAAAATAAAAATAATTATTTAACATGTGAAATATTGGAAAGTCACTTGTTTTTTTTAATTATCGTGTTATTGCTTCCTTTTATCCAGCATTTACCTACAGCACAAATTTGGACACAATGCANTGTAGTTCATCAATTTGTTCTTTATTTTCTTCTATATGCAATGACACTGCTGTCTCTCTCTGTGTGTTTATTGGATTGTTAATTGACAGAGAATTCTTATCAAGATTTCAAACATAATGTACATCAAACTTGAATCTAGTACTTTCAAAACCGAGTCCAACTACAATAATTTGAAGTTATTATTAGAATGTTGTAACTGTGTGACAGATAATTTGGTCTATTTGCAAGTTTGTGAGATTTCTTTTTCTCAGTGTTAGGTCACTTCTTATTGAACACAAGGCTAAAACATAGAGTTTCACTCATATTTTCTAAGCCTATTGTATGACTGTAAAATATATTCTACTTTTATCTTAGAAAGAGCTCTGTCATCAGAACCTGGCCATATAAACCAAGGTCTGCCATTATATTTTCTCTAAACTTCCATTAACTTCTTAATATTGCAAAGCCTCAGTCCCTTCATCTATTCAATTGAAATGTGATGCCTGGATCATACTATAAATCTCAAGATCAAGTATATCATATTTATACAGCTCAAAGATGTCTGAACATACTCACTTCTCCATAAATGGCATCTATTTATTACAAGCCAAATGCCGTTCCTGCTCATCAGCGTGCTATTCCTGCTAGAGTGGAATTCATTTTTCTCAGTCTTGATACCCTGTTTGTACAATATTGCAAATGACTATGAATGTAAATGCATAGATTCTACTTCAAAAATTACTCAGGCATACATAGTTGCATATTTTAAGGCTCCAGTAATAAATGAGTAAATAAACATGAATGAGAGATGGTGTTAGCAACAAATTGTTTTGTTCCTTTCATAATAATGCTATCTAAATAAGTATATTTATATCAGAAGCTTAATTTTTAAAGAGTATAGTTTGTGCATTTTTGTGATATAAAGGTTTAAGAAATGAAGAAGGTCCTACTGTGATGCTTTAATTTCCAAACTGTGCTCAGACCAATACTCTTTAAATCCACATTAATAAATCAGAAGAATATTTCAGAAAACATGAAATGAGGAGTTTTAGGGTGAATTTGCCTAAGGGATATTAGGAATTCTTTTGCTTTATTATGCAGAGAGGAAATATTATGTTGATCTTTCATTTGCCTTTCTAAAAGAACTCATAAATATTTTATTCATTAATCTTCGGAATACCCTGTGACCAAATTGAGCCAGAAGAGAAAAGTAAAGTTTTAAACAGGCCTAGATATTGAAATGGTACCAAGTCAATCCTTTATGATAAATTTTCTGTGAACTGTTATTTATTCACTCATTCTATAAATATTTATTGAACACTATATGCAATGTGTGATAGTAGATTTTGTGGAAAATTAAAAAAAAATAGCACACACATACACATTAGTACCTGAAGAATTAACTGTTTAATAAGAAAACTGACACATTACATACAATCAATTTTTAAAAATCACATACAAACAATGCATTTACATGAACCTACCCATCCTTAAGTGTAGACTCTAGTTTAGCTTCATATGAAGTCAGAGTTTGAGTCTATAGAACACCAAAATATGAGGAAAACATTTGTCTTCCTTTGTAGTTCTCTTGCTGGTTCTGCTTAAAATCCCACCTCCTCATGGAGAGTTCAAGAAACTCAAAAAACAGAAACGCATTGATCAGGCCACACTAAGGGACCATGGTGCTGAACTCTAAAGTATCTGAACAATGGAGAATTTCACAGATAATACAAGATTTGAAGAAATCCAGAAAACACAGAAAAAAACCTATATCCCAACTTTTCTACTGAAAATATATCAAGATGTTTCATACCTGGTACTGGAATTTTTGTTTAGTAACCATAGCTTCTGGGAGGAGCATTATCTACCTGTGCAGAGTGACAAAAGGTTTAAGAAGGGGAAATAGTTTTAAGAGTGAAAATATGTTCCTGGAAAATGGTGAAATGAGTGTTCTATAGATACACAGGACATTTTCTGGGTAGATGGCCCACTTGACATTTGAATAGTAAGTGTTAAGTGAGTTTTGCTGTCACTATCCTGCTACATAGAAAAGGACAATGAGTCAACATATAGTTTCATTCATTTTCTCTAAGTGAAACAATAGAGAATAGTAATGAAAGCAGGCTGATTGAGGAAGCTACATTGCTGTGGCCTAGTAAGCTACTGAACTAAGGGTGGGAATTCAGGGAAGGAAAGGTACAGTATCTCATTAAAGAACTAGTTGTTCTGCCTATTTCCTTAGCATGACTTAAGGTGAACCTACCTACCTAGGGGTGATTCATTGACAAATTCAATGACTTGACCCAATTGGAATGTTTGGTCTAACTCAGGTCAGAGATTCTCTTCTCTTAACCAGGGTGTTTTTCTCTATTCTAACACAACTAAAATCTTAAAGAAAAATAAAAGCAATGGCTAATATATATTTTAAGTATATGAGGCTCATTATATAAAATGTAGGTAATTATTACATCATCTGTGAATGTATGCTTTTATATGTAATTGTCCTAATCATATTGCCTTAGTCCTTTTATTTCATTTTCTACAGTCACTATGAGGAAACATGTTTTGCAATTGTAGGAATGGAAATTTCCTCTGAATAATGAGGTGGCTAAGCTTGTGTTATCCTCCCAGGTAAATAACTAGGCCTTGCAAACTCTAAGTATTTAAGCTGATCGCTGTGGTAGTGACTGAATTGCAAAATTCAAACTCATGCTTCTGACCCTTGCCAAGCCTCTTATCACTTAGCTTCAGGTTTTGGCATCAGTTTAGGATGGCACACAATCGTCTGCTCTTTCTTTGTCATGGAAGGCAGAGAATTCTTGCCATTAAATGTTCAGTTCTTCTCTCATAGGAGCCTGACTGAAATGGTGAACTATACAATAGTTGTTGTTGTTGGAAAGAATGTTCCCACAGTGTCAGCCCAGGAAAGATTACCTTAGCCCCTGGGGATGATATTACGAGAAGCAAAAGTTCATACAAAACACTTACATACACTGTCATTGTGAGATATATTTGCTCTTGAGCAAATATTGCTCAAATATTTGATTTGATTGGAATGGCATTTACTATGCCACAAATAAGAAAAGAGCCCACTGATAGATCCTAATTATGAAGTCTGTCCAGGAAAAATGCATTGAAAATGTCTTCTTCTGGGGCAACAAGAAAGCCCCAGTTAATCTAGTTATTTAGAATGGGCGAGCCTAGCTTCATGGAGAGCATTTATTACTTGTGGGCCTTTGGATATGGATGTCACCTTCTGTTATTTCATCAGTCAAATGGGTCAAAAAATTATAACTCAAAGTATGACAGTGAAGAAAAAATATGACTATATCTATGCTAATATTTTGGAATACTAGTGTTGCATATATGAAAAGTCTTTCTACTCTAGCATCTCTAGCTTATGTCAAGAGCCACAGGACTCTGTGATCTTTACTATATCATTATACTATTGTGTATCTTTGAGGAGTATTTAAAATTAAACATAAAAATAAAATAACTATATTATAACTAAAGCTATAGAATAAATAAAAAGAGATCCTTTGCTCACAGATGAAACTCAGTCTCACCTAGTACTCCAGTCCTGCAGATATCTCACTTTACATGCAGGTTCACTCTTGGGGTCCCAGACTTCCAGTCAAGCACAATGTTCTGGCTGTTAGGGAGCCTATGCTCCCTGATATATTATATGTTCTCCAAAGGATGTTTTTGGTAACTAGCAATCCTGATTAGGCAATANGACTTGAACATTGGAAACATTAAAAGGGTAAAGTAGACTTAATATACTTCTTAACTGGGCTTCTGCCTATAGATGTCCTGAATATTGATGGGCAGCTTGATGTGATACTTCAAACAATGATAAATANCTTTTTCAATCTAATGGTAAACCAAGGATAAAAGAAATGAGTCAGGCCCTTACACTCAGAGGCCCTGCTTATAAGGAAGGCAATTTTTGGTGAATTGTGAATAAATGCAATGGATAGAAAATTTGTGAAAGATTCTTCTTAGTCATTACATAGAGCTCTTATTTCACTGTTTCTCTTACTTGGCTTTGGTGCCCAATGGAGGGTGTTTATTGATAGCCCTGATGTTCCTGGTCAGTGGCTAGAACCTTATCAGTGTCACTTTTGAAAATTTCCAAAGAGTGTTTTATCTTTGATGAGTGTCAGGTTCCTCAGAATTCTCTGGAGTGACAGAATCACTAAGGGCAAGTCATGCCTTGTTATGTTTACTTTTATAATCATACCTACAAACACATTTAATATTTACTATTTTGAACACTGACAGATTGAAAAATTTCAGAATGTAAACTATGAGTGTTTAGAATTATTTAACAAAACAGCATTCTTCAAAACATATTCAATATAATCATGGAATCCACTCACTATATAGTAAATCCTTTGCCAAAGATAGAGAAATTCCTATAAAAATATTTAAAAACCATCCCAAACTTATGGTGTGTCCATCTGTGTGTTGAATTTGTTTCCAAGATTTAAGATTAAAAAATTCATAATTTTAATATGAAATCTGAAGAGTAACATTCATGGCCATATGCTTATGTGTGTCATTCCTTATATTGTGTGTATTCATAATATTAATAAAGTGAATGATGCAATAATTTGCATTAAAAGACATGGTTGTGTTTAAATAACTTTGTCCTTACCTATATCCTATTTCTCTGGAGAATGAATGAGTTTTGTTTATACTTTGATGATAATTTAATTGTCAATATATGCTGTTGATTTAATATAANTTCATAAAAAAAGAAAGTATATATAAGTATTCCAAGTGAAGCAATATGCTTTGAGATTCAAAGCTAATACATGATAGGTTTTGTAAAGAAAAGAACTCAAAGTTAGATGAACAGGGAAGGGGAGTTAGGAGGACTTGGCAGATGGAATGAATGTAATAGAAATACATGGTAGGACATTCTTAAAATACTAATTTTTAAAAGGAAGTTTGTTACAGAAGATAAAAGCAGCTGAGAATTCTCACTGTCTGATCATGAAAAATCATGACTCAAAACATAATTGCATTTCATGTACTCTGAACTTACAAATTAGTAACCATCAGCCAAAGCATTAAAAGTAAAAATTTCTCTCAAAAATATTAGAATATAGCATCTATGAAGAGTGCTTATCATAGTTGTTTCTTTAATACTTCCATTGCAGTTAACACTAAAATTATATTTATCTTATGTTTCAAATTTACTTCAATTGCTAAATGATAAACACAAATGACCTTAGGTTGGTCAAATTCTTTCCAGATGACTAAGCAAACTTGTAGGTAAACAAAAACTAGAATCTAGAAATTTTATTAAAGTGGAATAAAGACAATCATAGAAAAATTAAAATTACCTCCTCAGCACATGAAAGTACTTCTGTTTGTCTAAGTGGTTACAGTTCATTNTGATCATACAGAGTCTCAGTAGTGCATGTGTGGTCCTCTACCCAGATGCATCAACATTGATGCAGAAATACAGAACCTCAGGTGCAAATCTAGTCTACCTTATAACATGATGCTCAGTGATTGATAGATACATTAAAGTGGAAAAACCACTGATTTAAAATATCACTATATGCTTGTTGATAATACTTCATATTTAATTACTTACTGATCTTGGTAAGTAATTAAATTACTTATATACATTAATTACTTATCAAAGTAGGCTAAAGTAAAACTGATAATTTTCTCATAAAATGTCAAATATCTACTTGGTTGTCTATACATTTCCAGATTGAAAAACCCAAAGATTTTTTTCCCCCGAAGTGTGAGTTTCTTTGATATATATCTTATTTTCTATTGGCTGGACATTGTAGTTGCTTGTGAGATTTGAAACTATTCACATGGTTCATGGAGGTGACAGTTTCTCATCCCCAGGAAGGTACACAATAGTTTCACATTAAGGCAATGTTACAACTGTCTGATTTTTACTTAACTCAGTCTTCAGCAGCACACTGGAATTTGTTTAAAGTTCTCAAGTTGACTTTACGTGAAGGACTGTTATGTGTTTTTAAATTCACAATGTTTTAAAAAGACACAAACATATAATTACAACTCGACCTCAAAACGTTGAAATGCTTCTGTATATAAAACAGTTCTTCAAATAACTAATCCTCTCTATTCAAATATTTGTTGGGTTCCTAAGCAAAAAGCATATCATTAAAATATTTGATAAAATTCAGAGAAAAAAAAATAAAACCAGTCTTCCTTTTTTCTGTTTTTATGCTGTAAATTTATCAAAAGGTTAAAGAATAAGGGAGGGACTGAAGACAGCCCCTCTTCTTTTTTTTTTTTTTTAACTTTAAAAGATTGCAAAAAGATTTCTATGTGGTTTTCCTAAACAAAACTCTTCATATTCTTCTCCCCTTTTTCCCCCCTTCTCCTTGACACAAGGTCTCGCTAGGTAGCCCTCATTGGCCTGGGACTGCCTCTGTATACCAAGATATCAGGTTGGCCTTGAACTCACAGATATTTACTTGCATCTGCCTCTCAAGTTCTGAGATTAAAGGTGTGTACCATCAGGCCCATGTAAATTCTTTTAAAGGCCAAACAAAATTGCATATCAAATAATTTGGGACTTCCTAACATCTCTCTATAAAGGCATGTAGTCTATTTTCAATGATTGGAAAATTTTATATTATTCCTTTATCTCTCCAAGTTTCTATTTTCATTCCATTTCCCTCATAGACTTTTCTGGTAATATAAAACTATATATCTTTAAATTTTCATCATTCATATTCAATGAAAATATGGATGTATCAAAATTATTTCTCTTCTTTGCTACAGACACTATTGAATAAACATTTTAAAGACTGATATATATTTACAATACTTAGAATACCTGTATTTTAAATTTGTAATTGATTTAAATGACAGCCCCTCTTCTAAGTGCAAGAAGGCATAGCTGTGGACAAAGGCCAAAGCTACTGTCTTTCAGGTTGTGAGAACAGTGTATGTTAAAAAGAAAAATTATAACATTAATCCACTAAGAGGCATGATGTCTGTCATCATTACTGATTTGTATGCATGAAAAACCCTCCTGACCTTTTCTTCTCTAAGTTTTTTAACTCCTGTGAATGCAGCTTTCTTAAAGCTGATTAAATGATGCTTTTGCTTCTTGACAACACTATGTTCTAATTTCCATCAGATGATGGGTTCATTGAGAACCAAGTCCAAGGGATTCTGTTTGCAAATATATAAGTAGGTAACTTCTCAAACCTATTTCATTAAACAAATGAAGTTCTTCAAAGTATTTTGAAGTTTCTCAAAAGAAACAGAGAAAAGGACTTTGTTGTCTTCCATGAGGTTTGTGTGAGATGCTGGAAATCAGACTCTTCTCCTTGAGGTTGCTATGACATCTCTGTCCCTGTTCCTCCTCAGTCCAACTCTGTACAACCAGTAACTTTTGAACTAACTTCTTCTCCAGTAAAAATCTGTCCTTTTGACAAACAATGTTTTTCCTATAATGATCATGGTTAAAATAAACTTACAGCTAAACCAATGATTAATTTGACTTTCTAAACCTTGTCTTTCAAAATATTTCTCTGGTGTCAAACCTACACAAAGAACTACCAGCAACTAAGGAATGCCGAGAGTACGTGAAATCATGTTCAGGCAAGAGCATACAATGCAGTANCAATTAATTTTAAAAGGGGCTATGAATTGAAAATGGGTAATGACAGTTAGAAGGAAGGAATGAGGAGGAAGAAATAATGTAATTATATTTTATTTTCAAAAATAAAGAAAAAATATTTCTATGTCCTGAAACAAAGCAAAGGACTTAGCTACTTATTATCTCTTCATTGTCTGCACTGGAATTTGAGACAAGAAAGTCTCAATCACAAAAATTCTGCCTTGGCTTAACTTTTTTTTTTCTTTCCTTTATTTTAAAATAAGCTAAATTTAGAAACTTTTACCCTTCAGATGAGAACTCTATCTTTAAATATAAAAATTCTTCTTAGACAAGCACATATTCTTCTCTTCTTTATATTATTGAGATACAAAAAAATCATCAAGCACATAAGAGTCATTTTCTTATTTGATGTTTTTAGGGGGCACTGAATAAAGGTTCATTGCAAGAGTCTTTCTCCAGAATTGGTAAAAGAATGTAGCATTGTCTATACACCAATACTTCTCAATGAATGGAAATGTTGTTAAACTGTCCTAATAGTAGGAAGCACCCCCCAATTGTACCTGCAAAATTAAAATGTGAATCATAATTTCAAAATCAAAATTAAAATGAATTAACTCATGAAAATTACAGTAGTAAAATAATTTCCTTGAGTATCTTGTGAGTTGTATATGATGGGTCATTAATAAGCAAGAGTGAATGTGCTGGTTTGTGCTTTGGCTCATGTGGTTCATCAGCAACCATATTTGTGTTCTAGCACTCTCTCTTGCTCCTACCCCTAATCTCTCTATTAAAGAAGATTGTTCAATTATCATTTGAGACCTTAAAATATAAAAATATTTTAATTTTTATTCTTGGTTATTCTATGAAAATGCCATTTGATGCCCACTTTTGATTATTTTTATTTTTCATATTTTACATTTTACATTTTATATTTTACATCATTTACCCCTTCCCTTTCCTTCCTCCAACTCTTCTTACATTCCTCCGCTTGCTCTCTCTCTCTCTTAACCACTTGCCATCTCTCTAGCCCCCTTGCTGTCTCTTGATCTCATAGCTTATCATTTCTTAATTGTTGGCATATGATTTCAGGACTGAAAACTTTGCATTGGATATTCTTTGGAGAAGACTAATTCTCTCACTCTCAGCATTTCTTGATTGCATGAAGTTCTTTGTCTGTGGTTGAGATCCCATGGGATTCGTCCTTTATGCTTGTTGTCTTCTGAATTATCCTTTGGACTTTCTTCCAGAGTCCCCTTTAGAGATTATCACACAAAGTTGTCTCTTTGTTTTTAAGACCGCATTTGCTGTCATGTTTATATTTTAACAAAAGTCAAATTTCACTTCTAATATTTCACATTGTAATTTTTTTGCTTTGTGACTTTTGTTTTTTATCTTCAATGTTGCTTACTTTTGCACTTAAAACTCTTAGGGATGTTTGTTTCTAATTTCCAATAAGAAAAACTTATTTGAAAATAATCTCCTATAGAGTAAAAAGTTGTTGGACGTAGGAACACACTCCTATAATTCTAACACTTAAGAGGTAGAGGCAGAAAGATTGTGACAAATTCAAGGTTGGTTAGATTTAATTTAATGAGATCTGGACTTACATGAAAATCTGTCTAAAATAAAAATTCAAACAAATTGCTGTGATATTAAATATGGTAAAGTCATCTAAAGTGTTTCCCAAGATTAAATGGCAATTATTGTCTAAACAAATGCACTAAAATAATATATGAAGCATATATGTAAAAGTTCATACTAAGATAAAGGTTGAGTAAGTGGCTACAATATTTACTGTAACTTTATTTTTTAAATCTTATTAAATTAGTTTACAGGATCAGAAAGTATTGTACATAAAATGAATTTAGGCAATAACAACAATAATAATTAAGAAAACCTGTTTTTATTTGAGTGAAATTCTTGTGTTTCATAAACATTTGAAAATTCTTTTTCAACATCTAATTATCTTAAAAGACATGAATATTTTTGTATTTCTTGCATTTTTGGTAAGCATATAATTTATAAAGATAAAATAATGGAGTATATTTCCAGGTGGCCTGGACCAGACTAAGTAATTGTCACTAGGGTTGCCAAATGCTTGTCTAGAAGGAATATGTGATTGGAAAAGACAGTCTAGAAACTGGTTTGCTATGAATGAGGCCTGCACAAAAGGCTTGAGTCTCAACTGAGAGCTGGAGGAGGAAGCCCTCATTCATGGCATGGGTGTTGCAAATGTGTGTAAGTCCTAGTGATGCATAATACACAAAAACTTGAAAAACTACCAGTGGATTAGTTTACTTTATGTCTATTATGAACTTACTATCAAACTAGTGCCATTAGTTAATTCAAGAATATAATACAATCTATTTTTTTAATTTATTTATTTATTAATTAAACAGATCTTCCACTCCTTTTACATACCAACCTCAGATCCCCCTCTCCTCCCTCCTCCCCCCCACCAGCTTCCCCTCTCCTCCCCACCTCAACCCACTCCCATTCCCACCTCTTCTCAAACAAGGCGTCTCATGGTGAGTTCCCAGAGTCTGGCACTCAGCCAAGGCAGGACAAGACCCTCCTCCCTGCGCCAAGACTGTGCCAGGTGTCCCACCTCAGGCACTGGGCTCCAAAAAGTCAGCCCCTGCACCAGGGATGGATCCTGATCCTACCGCCTGGGGGCCCTCAGACACTTCAAGCCAAACAACTGTCTCAAGCCTCCAGTGGGCCCAGTTCAGCACCATGGGGGTGCTCCACGGTTATTGGTCCACAGTTCATGCATTTTCACCAGTTTGGCTGGCTTCATGATCTCAATGTCTCTTGTTCATTGAACCTCTCCTCTTTCCCATCAGTTGAACTCCTGAAGCTCTGCATGGTGCCCAGCCATGAATCTCGCATCTGCTTCCATCTGTCTCTGGATGAGGGCCCATGGGGGCTTCTCGGCCATGGGTCCATAGTTCATGCATCTCCACTAGTTTGGTTGGCCATCTCTGCACACCCTCCCATCATGATCTCTTAGTCCCTTGCACATAGAGGGCCCCCTGTCTCCCATCAATTGGACTCCTGGAGATCTGCCCGGTGCCCACATCTGTCTCCATCAGTCACTGGATGAGGGCTCCATGGTGGCAGTTAGGGTATTCATCCCTGTGATCGCTGGATCAGGGCAGTTCAGGCACCCTATCAATTATCTCCAGTGGTCTAAGGTGGGTTCATCCCTGTGGACTCTCCTGGACTTTCCTAGCACTCTGTTTCTCCCTATTCCCATGATTTCCCCCTTTATCATGTTATCTCCTTCCTTGCTCTCTCTCTCTGTCCCTGTCCCTGCTCGAACCTCCCACTCCTTTACACTCTCAACCTCCATCCCTTGCCCGCCATTTCCTCCTCCTCACTCCTAGTCAGCCCATGTAGTTCTCATCCATGCTGGGTGATCCATGCTTCCCTCCTAGATTCCTCCCTGGAGCTGTAGGTTGCAGTCTGGTTATCCCATGCTTCACATCTAGTATCCACCTATGAGTGAGTACATACCATGTTTGACCTTTTGGGTCTGNGTTACCTCATTCAGGATGATATTTTCTAGTTCCATTCATTTACCTGCAAATTTCATATGGTCATTGTTTTTCTCTGCTGAGTAGTATTCCATTGTGTATATGTACCACATTTTATTGATCCATTCTTCAGTTGAGGGGCATCTAGGTTGTTTCTAGGTTCTGGCTATTATGAATAATGCTGCTATGAACATAGTTGAGCATGTGTCCCTGTGGTATGATTGAGCATTCCTTGGGTATATGCCCAAGAGTGGTATAGCTGGGTCTTGAGGAAGATTGATTCCCAGTTTTCTAAGAAACCGCCATACTGATTTCCAAAGTGGCTGTACAAGGTTGCACTCCCACCAACAGTGGAGGAGTGTTCCCCTTGTTCCACATCCTTTCCAACATAAGCTGTCCTTAGTGTTTTTGGTCTTTGCCATTCTGATAGGTTTAAGATGGTATCTCAAACAACTGTTCATAAAATTATAAGGTGCATGAATGTTTTCATGTGATCTTTTTTATTCTACATTATGAAGGAAAGTTATGCCTAATATGACCAACAGACTTGCAAGCATAGGAAATAATGGGGAAGAAGACTAGGGAAAACAAAATGATGAAGATTTACTAAATAGTTACCCTGATACTCTTTCTAACTCCAGTTTATAAACTACTAAGAGTAGTTATCCTTGTCATTAAATTTCCTAAACATCAATAAGAGCTTTGTGTTTGTATGTGTGAAAACAAAAAATAAAACAGTTGTTAAATCATAGATAAAAATAGATTATCTGATGGGAATGCTTGAAAGGAGTCTTGAAATCTGATCCCTATGATTCGACATTTCTCCAAGCCTCCTTTCCTTCCCAGTACCCTGGACAGAACCTTCTCTTCTTCTCTACCTGTCTTTAGAGCCTTGTACTTTATCTTTCCNGCCAGCTCCAGATTATAGACAATAAAAGACAAAATACAACAATTTGAAAGTTAGTTTGTCTGTTATTTCCTGATATTTTTAAACTGTAGTTTTCCTTATGTGAAAGGTGGTTAATAATAACCTAGTTGNTAATGGACAGGAGAGACAGAGTAGAGGTAACTGGGAGTGGGATGGGTGGGGTGGTGCATGGTACTAAGGAATACACTTGGAGTCAGTTAAATGCTTTTCCTTCAGTACAAGTAAGACTTATTGAAGAGGAAAGGTATGTTATATTATAATAAAAGAAGGAAAGAGTTAGAGAAGGGTCTAGATGTGCGGGTTAGCTAACTGATGAGAAGAGTCACAAGGACACAACGAAATCTGGTACTAAAGTAGTAATCTAGGTCCGAGAGAGATGGACATGGTTAAGATTACTCACCATAGTATGATGAGCACCAAACTTGGATCTCAGATTCCTGTGTACCCTAAAATTGCTTGGAGGTAACAGAGGCAAGATGAACTATTTCTGGGCCTTGCTGGCTTCTGTCTCTCTCTCTCTCTCTCTCTCTCTCTCTCTCTCTCTCTCTCTC
>LZPO01109090.1:1382-28296 GCA_001675575.1 Neotoma lepida
ACAGAGGTCAGAAAACAACTTGCAAAAGTCCATCTCTCCTTCTGACATAAGGGTTCAAGGATCAAATTCAGGTCATTAAGCTGGGCAGCAAGCACCTTGAACTGCTGAGCCATCTCATTGACCTGAAACTTCATTTTGTAAAAGGATCTTTTTAACAATTTTGTAATCACTCCTTTATTGAAGAACTGCCATATTCTTACATAACTCCATTCTTTGGAGTTATGTACACACTGTATGTGTATATGTGTATAGTATATGGGATTTATTTGAATGGCTTAGGTTGTGATCCAGCTGTCTACCAACATAAGGTCCAAGAATCCAGTAGTTGCACAGTCCACAAGGCTGGATGTCTCAGCTGGTCTTCAGTACACACTGGAATCCTAAAGAAGTAGGCTCTAATGTCAGTGAAGGAATGGACTTGCTAGGGAGAACTAGAACAAGCAGGCAAAAAGAGAGCTAGCTTCCTTTTTCCATGTCCTTACATAGGCAGAAGGTGTGGTCCGATTAAAGGTGGCTCCTCCCACCTCAAAGATCTGGAAAGATCTGGATTAGAAGTGGGTCTTTCCACTTCAAATTACTTAATTAAGAAAAGAGTGTGCCCAGCCATTTGAGTTTTAGTTAATTCCAGATGTAGTCAAGTTGACAACCAAGAACAGCCATCACAAGTTCATAGATTGGGGGGAAGGTGTTTTACAGCTACAAACAAGAGTTCCCATTGATAAGCTGTTTACAGATATTCTTTCTAAGCTGTCAGCAACTTAAATTTTTATATGTATGTTGTTGTATGTACAGTGTGTTTGCATGCACACATGTTCATACTTGTGTGCATGCAGAGGCCAAAGGTTGGCATTGAGCGTCTTTCTCGGTTGCTCTCCACTATATATATATTGGAGTAGGGACAGAGTTGCATTGCTCACTTGAACCTAGAGCTCCTCGATTGCTAGCTTAATTTGGGAAAGGTGCTAGGTCCTTTTTGGGATATTACACTGTGTAGTTCCTGGAAGCCTCATGCACATCTGACTCTTGTGAGGAGACCCTTACAGTTTTTAAGATAGCAGACCTCAGGGCTCAACCCTACCTAAACCACTCCCTGAAGGCCAACAAAAAGGAGCATCACTTCTTTAAGGTGTGGCGGGACAGTATTTTCCCAGGAAAAGAAGCAACAAGAAATAAGACCACAGATGTCGCTTTACTAAAGTAGCGTACCTGTCTGTAACTTTGCATTCTGGGGACACTTAGACATGTTTATCCTTTTGGTATTATGACATAACATTGTGTCTACAAAGTTCACATTTGAGAACTGTGTAATTATTACAAAATAAAAATTGCAAAAAAATAAAAAAACAACTCATGTTTGATGTAAGTTTATGATTTTGTGTTGGGCCACACTCATAGTCCTTGGCCTCATGTACACACACACTTGAAAGTCCCCATTCCTTTAGAATTTGGGCTACCATCTCAAACTGAGGTTTCAGTATTAAGCAAATAGACCCCAAGATAGATGACTTCTGACTGGAATTCATATTAATACAGTAAAATTTTTAAAGAAAATATCATTCATAATTCCTCTGTCTTCGAATAATCTTCATCTTTTGGAGTATGCTGTCATGTCCACAGTCCTTGCTATTATTGCATGTATCCTACTTAGTTTAAACATACTGTGTGCTATGTNTGGAAATTTAACCTATCGTTTATCTTTAATAACAGAAATTTTAATGTGTCAACACTGATTTAATCCTGAAAAGCTTTTAAATAAATTCTCTGGGTCCTTATGAGGTCAATGGTATAGTTTGTGCTGTCTGAACAGTCATGTAGCTAAAAAGCATTTGAAATGTGGCTAGTCTGAATAAAATGTTTCAGTGTAAATACACACCAGACTTGAAAAATACAAAGATGTCTCAGGAATTTTTATATAAATTACATGTTTAAGTAATAATACTTTGAATATTTTGAGTTAAATAATGTTATGAAATTTTAACTATTAATTAATATTAATATTAATATACAGCTACTAGAAAAGTATATGTGTGACCTTACACTGCTGTTATACTTGATATGCATTATTAGATGGTGAGGAGATCTCAAAATTAGAATATAACCTGAAATTGCAACAGTGAGGAAATGATTAAGTCATCTTTGGCTTGTTTATTCGATAGTATATATTGAGCCCTTAAAAATATACATTTATAGTGTATGCGCTCCCTTAAGAGTTAAACAGGTGTGGTGGTCCATGCCTATGATTCCAGCACTCCAGAAGCAGAAGCAAGAGAATTGCTGCATATTTGAGGCCAGTCTGATCTATGTAGCCATTTCTAAGCCAACCAGAGTTACATTTTGGCACCCTTTCTCAGGAAAAAAAAACAAAAAACAAAAAAACACTCTTCTCTCCCAAAAAAGTTTGTTATGTTAAGTAAAGAAAACATGATTTAAGACCCATGGTTCTCAAACTCCCTGATGCTGTGGCCCTTCAAAATAGTTCCTCATGTTGTGGTGACCACCAACCATAAAATTATTTTGTTGCTACTTCATAACTAATTTTGCTACTGTTATGAATCGTAATGTAAATATCTGATATGAAGGATATCTGATATGTGACTCCCAAAGGGGTCACAACCCACAGGTTGAAAACCGCTGGTTTAAACTTAAAAAATAAAGTTTAAATCCTAAGGAAAAAATTTCCAGCCTACTGATTANTAATGAGATCACAAGGTAGACTGTAAGTAGTTTTTTCCCCTTTATTTCAAATTTAAGAGATTGCTTTTGTATCTTTTTCACGCTGAACTATACAAGCCACTGTTTAAGTTCCTAGGCAGCACTGCCCTGCAGTCTCAGACCATGGTAAGTGAACAGTGGGATATTACCTCTAGAAGGGTGTGTGGAAAGGAAAGAGGCAGCCATATCTCCCCTCTCACTGATGGGGGGATGGGAGCAGAATCAAGTAGGCTCTGAGAGGATGATTAATAATGTGTGTTGTGCTTATAAAGGAATGTCAAAATGAAGGGGGAACATTTACATAAGTTACCTCTTTGACACGTGAAGAAAGGGATAGAGGCCAGAATCTGTCTCTTGGAATAGAATTACAGCCCTGTGACCTGACACATTTACATGCTTCTTCTTAGTAACTGTGCTTGTCTGTTCATTCCTAGATTCATGGTNTTGCTATCTAAAATTGAGAGATCATCAGAAAAAACCCTGGAGATAATGAAAAAATTAAGTAGTATACAGGTTTGCACTTTTCTCCCGTACAGTTTTCAGTCCTCCACTATCTGTTTTGAAAAGGATAAAAAAGAAGCCCTGTATTTGAGAATCCAGTCTAGTCAAGAGTTTGCAGAGTACACATTTAATTTATTTCTCATGGGAATCTCCTTGGTTGTAATACATAATGATTATCTGTAATATTTTAGTCATAGCTGACTTTTTCTCATTTAAAGATAATTTTTTAGATTATGTTTAAGGGTTTTTTTTGAGTTTTTTTGTTTGTTTGTTTGTTTGTTTTTTGTTTGAGACCCTATGTAGCTCTGGCTGTCCTAGAACTCAACTATGTAGACCAGGCTGGCCTCAGAGATCTACTCACTTCTGCCTTGCAAGTGCTAGGCATGTTTAAGTCTTTTAAAAATAATAATTAAAAAAAAGACTCCTCTTAACTGAGCATGGTGGTGCTCCCTTAATTCCCACACTCAGGAGGCAGAGGCTGGCAGATCTCTCTCCTGAGTTCGAAGCCAGCATGGTCTACATATTGAGTTCCAGGACAGCCAAGACTACATAAAGGAATCCTGTCTCAGATCTCTGCTACCACTTAAAAAAAAATTAGTATTATTGAGTCATTATGGGGCTTGTTATACTTGACTTACCAGGAAAACTCAAATTTCCTAATTTAAGATTTTTTAAATGAAGAATACAATGTATTGTATTTCCTTTGTAAATAATCTTAGTTGTAGAGAACTTGCTTAACTCACTAAAAATAGTTTTCTTTTAGGCTTTGGAGAACAACAGACAACTTGAAGATCTCATCAGCGTTTCCCTAGTACCATGTTTCTTAAAAAGAGAAGTGGAGAAAACGAGAGAACTAAGTAAGAAAGATTAATGTATTTTTAAAGACTTTTTAAATTTATGTATTTTATGTATGGTGCTTTGTCTGCATGTCTGTCAGTATACCTGAAGAGGGCATCAGATTCCATTATAGGTGATTGTGAGCCCCCGTGTGGTTGCTGGGAATTGAACTCAGGTCCTCTGGAACAGCAGCCAGTGCTCTTAACCACTGAGCCATCTCTCCAGCCCCTGTATTTTCAATGTTAGTAATTTCAGAGATGAACCTCCTAGTGTTTCTCAAGTTTCAATCTGATAGATGACACATATCCAAAGCTGTCCAGATAGAAGTACTGTTACCTTCATTAGAAAAGGAGGCATGTGTGCTTTATCAGGATATGTTGTTTTATGGCTTCCTCTTGAATGTGGAAGACAAGACTGCTCATTGGAGACTGCTTAGCAGACTTCCTTTATATTGAGCTCACTTTCAAAGTAAGAGAATAAGAGGGCATTGTGTTGTGCTTGATACCTATAGTATGTATCACTTTGAATTATTTTTTTTCCTAAAGAATTGCTTCTCCCAAATAATGAGGAATTATTCATTCATATTCCATGTTTGTTTGTTCACAGCCCAGGCTGTCCTTGGATTCATTGTGTAGCCCAGGCTGTTCTTGAAGTCACAGCAATCCTCTTTTGTTTTTTCAGCCTCTTGGATACTGGGATTACAGATGTGTGCCAACCACACCTAAGTATTTTATGTCAATTCTTAAAAAAAAATAAAAATTGTGTGTATCTTTGGTTTGTATTGAAGAGCATATGTTTAAGTGTGTGTGCAGGTGCTGTGCACAGCCGTGTGCAAGCATGGAGTGTCCTATCACTGTCTGTTCCTGTGAATCAGGGTTTTTCTGTGAGCCTGCGACTCACATTTTCTTATCGAGGCTGGAAGCCAGCAAATCTTAGGCATCTTCCTGTCCCACCCTACTTAGAGCTGGGATTCCAGTCATGCACAAGATGGGTGCTTATGCAAGCTTGTTAGATGGGTGCAGAGACCCAAATACTAATTCTTACAATTATTCAGCAAGCTATCTTAACCATTAAGCCATCTCTGCAGCCCCTTATGTTATTTCTTAATGTGAGGGTGGTTTTGTTTTGTTTTCTTCTCTTATAGTGACAAAAGCAATAGAACAAAAACTGTTTGATAAGAAGAATTCAAGAATTCCTCCTAAAGGTAGGATTGTATTTTGGTTTATGACATAAAGAAATGAGGCTGGAGAGGTGGCTCATCAGTTGAAAGCACTTATCACTCCTTCAGAGGACCTGGTTTTGGTTCCTAATAACCCATGTGGTGGTGCACAACCATCTATAACGCCAGTTCCCAGAGTTCCAGTGCATTCCTCTGACCTCTACAGGCACCAGACACACATATGGTGCTCAGATTACATGTAGACAAAACACTCACACTCATAAGATAAAATAAAATTTTTTTAAAAGAAGAAATGTTTTCATATCATTTCACAAACTAAGACCTAAGTGTACACACACACACACACACACACACACACACACACACGATAGCCAGAAGAGGGCTCATATTATTTTTTAAATCCATTCATTTCATTTAAAAAATGTTTGTAATAGATTAACAAGAAGACCACATCTGGTGAATCTACTTTCCTGATGACTGAATTTTAAAATGCCTTTTAAAATACAGTTTTGCCTTTTATTGTAATTTCTTTTTAGAATGTTAATAATCTTTAATTTTTAGTGGTAGAACATTTTTTAAAGCATTAAAAGTAATTAGNATCCTGGAAACTTTCAACCCATTAGTGATCTTTTGACAGTTGATCTACTAAGAACTTATACTTTCAATTGTTTCATACTGTGGAAAACTAAGCAGGTTTTCAGTTTCCACAGGTGATACACACTGTGCATAAGTAAGTACTACAACCTTTTTAGACCAACTTGAAAGTCTGCATTTTATGGGGGGAGGATTGCCTTTTTACTTTTAAATTTTTTAGCATTTATAAATTGTACAAAATGCTGGGTTTCATTTTGACAATTCCATTCATATATTAAACATTTTATTTTATTTACCACATATGTAACCCTTTCGTACCCACCTTATCCCCTGCCTCTGTCTGTGTATGTGCAGGTGTATGTGCCTGTGTTCCCCTACTGGCTGCAGAAGAGGGCATTGATGTCCCTAGAAGCTTCCCTTCTACTTTCATGTCACCCTCATTATCTTTCTTTAGATTCTGCATATGAGAGAACACCTGATGATAATTGTCATCTTTCTAGGTCAGACGTACTTCACTTAACAAGATATCCCTAGTTCCATCCATTTCCTTGCAAATAACCTGATTTTGTTCTTTTTTTTTTCCTCCCCTGAAAACTATTAGAGTGCTGTGAGTATTCCTACACATTTCTTTTTGTAGATATAAGCACTCTTATGAAATTTTAATGAAGGAAATTTTATGCAATGTCTTCAAGTGTAGCATTAAGCTAAGTAAATTATGATGTATTCATAGAAAACAATTTGCTACAGCCATTCAAAGTCTTCTTTAGAAGATTTTAATAGCCATATGCAATATAATTTCAGCTATTTATCCAAACTATAAAAAAAATGTGTATGGTCCTGTACTGGCTGGATTTGTGTCAACTTGACACAAGCTAGAGTCATCAGAGAGGAAGGAGCCTCAGTTGAGGAAATGCCTCCATGAGATCCAGCTTTAAGGCGTTTTCTCAATTAGTGATCAGTAGGGAAAGGCCCAGTCCATCGTGGGTGGTGGGTGCCATCCCTGGGCTGGTGGTCCTGGGTTCTATAAGAAAGCAGGCTGAGCAAGCCATGGGGAGCAGGCCAGTAAGCAGCACCCCTCTATGGCCTCTGCATCAGCTCCTGCCTCCAGGTTCCAGCCCTGCTTGAGTTCCTCTTCTGAATTCCTGCAGTGATGGACTATGGTATGGAAGTGTAAGCCAAATAAACCCTTTCCTACCAAACTTGCTTTTTGGTCATGGTGTTTCGTTGTAACAATAGAAACCCTAACTAAGACAGGTCCATAATGCTTATATGTGCATATAAATATATATGTCTGAATCACAATATGTTGTGTATACACATTCTATTTTAGATTTTCATTTTGTCTATTTATGGTCCTGGGTTAAAAGGACATCTAGATACAAGTATATATTGTATGTTGAGCTTAACTACCTATCATACCTTTCTCCTCCATTCTTCCCATTATTTTCCCTAAAGGTTTTCATTTCTACTTTCATGTCACATATGTGTACATGATGTTATATATCTATATAAAATCTGGGACTCACAATTAAGCAAAATCATGGGATATTTCACATCCTAAGACTGGATTGATAGTTATCTCTAGTTGCATCCATCTTCCTGCAAACAACATAACTCCATTCTTGTTCATGGCTGAAATTTTTCTGTTGTCTGTGTGTGTGTGTGTATGTGTGTGTGTGTGTGTGTGTGTGTGTGTGTGTGTCCACTTTTAGTTTTCTGAGAAACCTCCTTAGTGGCTTCCCAAGTGGCTGGACACTTGGGAAGTGTACAGCCCATCTAGCAATTGATAAGGGTTCCCATCTCTCCACGTAATCACCTGCATTTGCTGTTATTTGCTATTATTTGTTTATAACTTCTGCTGTGACTAGGGCTAAATGGAACATTATAGTCTTAATTTGCATTTATCTGATATCTAATAGCATTGAAGATTTTCTTACATGTTTATTGGCCATTTGTATTTCATCTTTTGAGAACTTTCTGTTCATCTCATTAGCCTACTGTTTGATTAGGTTATATGATGCCTTGTCTAATGTTTTTTAGTTCTCTCTGTATTCTAGATATTAGTCCTATATCAGATGTATAGCTAGCAAAGATTTTTTCCCCCATTTTATATGCTGTCTCTTCATTCATTTAACTGTTTGTTTTGCTGTGCTTTTTAGTTTCCTGGGCTTCCATTTGTGGATTGTTGATATTATTTCCTGGCTGCCTTAGTCAAGAAGTTATTGCCTGTCTAAATCATCAAAGTGCTTTCTCTCATTTTTCCATGACAGTTTCAGAGTTTCAGGTCTTAAGGGCTTTGATACATGCAGAGTTGATTTGTTTGTCTGGAGTGTTAGGGAAGTTGCTTTTTGTAGAGGGTGGGAGATAGGAATCTAGTTTTTGTTGTTGCACACAGCCAGGGGTCTCACCATATTTGTTGAAGATGCTGTTTTTCTCCAGTGTGTGTGCCTGGCATCTTTGTCAAAATTCAAATAGCTTAATTGTATGGATTTATGTCGGAGTCTATGTCTGAGTCTACTGATTTTTGTTTGGTTGGTTTTCTTTTTTTTGGTTTTTTGTTTGTTTGTTTGTTTGTTTGTTTGTTTTTTCAGGTTTCTCTGTGTAGCTTTGGAGCCTGTCCTGGAACTCGCTCTGTAGACCAGACTGGCTTTGAACTGAGTCTACTGTTTTATTCCACTGATTTATGTATCTGTTTTCATGCCAGGACCCATTCATTGCTGGTTTTGTTGCTGCAGCTCAGTAGAGTGGCTTGAAGCCAAGTGTAATGATAATACCAGCATTACTATTTTTGCTCAGAATTGCTTTTGCTCTTTGAGGTCTTTTGTGCTTCCATATGAATTTTAAGGGGGTTTTATTGTGTTTTTTTTTCTATTTCTATGAAGAATGACATTAGAATTTCAAGAGGGTTGCATTGAATTTGTAGATTACTTTTGGTAATGTAGCCATTTTCACAATATTAATTATTCTAATTCATTTATATGGGAGATCTTTCCATCTTCTATGTTGTCTTCAGTTTCTTTCTTTCTTGGGTACTTAAAGTTTTAATTGTAGAAATCTTTCACTTCCCTTGGTTAGGTTTATGCCTGATTTTTTCCCCTTTGGTTTATTTGTTATTGGAATATTGGAAGGCTGCTGGGTTTTGTATGCTAATTTTGTATCCTGCTACTTCCCTGAAAGTACTTATCAAGTCTAAGAGTTTCCTGGTGGTCTGTAGCATCTCATGTACAAAATCACCATTTGGAAATGGGGCTTCTTGATCTTCTTCCTTTTGTATCTGCATCCTTGTATTTCCTTTTCTTGCCTTATTGCTTCAGCGAAGTCTTTAAGTAGTATATTGAAGATGAATGGAGAAATTGTCTTGTTCCTCATACTAGTGGAAATGCTTTTAAGTTTTTCNCCATTTAGTATAATGTTGGCAACAGGTTTGTCATGTATAGTCTTTATTATATTGTGAATATTCCTTCTATTGCTAATTTCTTTAGGGATTTTTATCTTGGACTTTTGTTAAAATCCCCCCTTTTTTCCACATCTGATGAGATGATCAGGTGATTTCTGACCTTGAGTCTACTTATATATTTATTGATTTCCATATGCAGAACCTTTCCTGCATCTCTGGACCAAGACAACTTGGTCATGGTGTGCAGAGAGCCTGTAAAGCCTTCAGCACTTGGGATGTCCACACAAGATTTGCCTTTTTAATATGCTTGGTTTAGTCACATAAACATTCCTTATAATATCATACTAATAGAAAAATTAAACAGACATCTCACCAAATGGGGAATGGTTGTTTGGGCAGAAGTGCTGCTGCGGGGTTTCACTGGGAAATCTTCTCTGGGGAGGATGCTTTGGAAACTTGCAGATGTGAAAGTCCTTCAACTGTGGCAGGCAGGAGGATGACAGGTGGAGGTCCAGGAGGTCCTTGAGAGTGTAGGTCAATGGCTAGCGCTAACAGGTGGGCCTGTGTGGTCCCAGCCATAGTGCTGAACTTCCAACAGTCACTGAGGCTGGAGCCACACACAGTCTCAAGTCCTCTCTCTTGTTGATGAGTATCAACACAGAGGCTAGACAAGCCTTGGCTAGGAAGCACAGGTGTGATCCTAGAGACCATTCCCAAAGTTTCAGTTATATCATTTCATTGGGCAGTAGCTTTGCGCTCTCAGGGCTCACAGCTTGGTGCCTGTTCACTAGCACAGTCCTGCTACTTTAGGTCCTGTATCTGAACTGCCTGGTGGCCGGTCAGGGGCTTGCTTCTGAGGCCTAGCTCTTATCAGAGCTGTCCGGTGGCAAGTTCAGGTATCATGTTATTTCAAGTCACATCAAATGGTTTCTGAGTGACACATTAGGACATTGAAACCATTAGTATTCGTAATTATTACTAAAAGGTATTGTAAGCATTGCAGCTCAGAAGGAAAGGTATCCTGGCAGTTGAGCTCAGATGGAAAGGTATCCTGGCAGTCAGGAGCCAAGGAGTACCACAAAGTCACCATAAGCATAGCAGCTTACAGCCCTGCTCCAGGGAAAGATTTCTCCAGTGCAAATGTAACAACTCTGCTCCCACAGGGAGGGTTTCAAACCAGGCAGGTTTTCAAACCCCTTGCGAAGTTGTTACAGTTCTGTTCTGCTCTGCTCCAGAGAAGTGTTACAGCTCTGCTCAGCTAGGGNAAAGTTTCCCCAGCGAAAATATTACAGTGCTGCTCCACTCTGCTCTTCTTTGGCTCCTGCTCTGCTGTAGGCGGACTTTTCTTTCCCACCCACCAGTTCCCAAATAACTGACACAGAGACTCAATATTAAGTATAAATGCTCGGCCATGGCTCAGGCTTGTTATTAACTAGCTCTTATAATTTAAATTAACCCATTNCTATTAATGTACATTCTGTCACATGGCATCACCTCTCTTTCATCTTGTACCTCCTGTTTCCCCTGTGTATCTGGCTGGCGACTCCCCCTGACTCCGCCCTTCTTCCCAGTGTCCTTAGTCTGGTTTCCCGCTTAACCTTATCCTGTCCAGCTATTGGCCAGTCATCTTCTTTATTAGACCAATCACAGTGTAATTTACACCATGTACAAAAGGATTGTTTCACAGCACTGCTCTGCCCTGCTTCTGCTCTGTTGACAGTTGAGATTTATTGGGAAGGAAGAATCCAGAAGGGTAGCTGCCTCTAGGGTGAGGAGCAGCAAATTGAACAGAGTACAGAGCTTATATAGCATTTCTTGGGGGATGGGAGGCAGAGCTTTCCAGAATGGCTTGGAATTAGTGGATTTTTTGTGGTCTGATTCTGAAGCAAGCTCAGGGATTGGTAGGATTCTGTGCTCAGGGACCTCAGAGATTGGTGGGATTCTGTGCTCAGGGATTGGTGGAATTCTGCAGCCTGACTCTGAGGCAAGCTCAGGAATTGGTGAGATTTCAAGCCCTGGTCTTGGGGTCAAGTCAGGTCCAGGGTGTTTTCCCTTGGCCCAGGTCTTAAGTCTAGTCAAAAGCAAGTTATTTTCCCTTGGCCTTTTTTCACCCTACAGGTATTACAGGTGAGCCACTATTCGCTCCTGGCATTTATATGGGTACTGTTGAAAAGTATTTCTGTCATTTTATTGATTTTTTTTAAGCGTTTGAGATTGTCATAGTCCTTACTAGCTAAACTATTATTCTATTGTGGTTTATTATTTCTTATAGCATAGATGAGTTTGTCTTTTTCTTTATTCTGAAGGATTCCTTCAAGTATTTAGTCCTTCAAGTATTTAGTATCAAGCATTTGCCCTCATGTCTGACCTAATGCCAATGAGCTGGGAGTACGAAAGCTCTGTGTCACATTGTCAAACCCTATGGGCTGGAAGGGTGACTAGCTGTGTGTCACAAATTCCTTTATCCTATTTGTATCATGGAAAGTGTTTCTTCTTCAATTATATCAAATAGTTTTGCTGTGTATAGGATTCTGGGTTAATGATTTTAAAGATTCTCTTGAGGAATTTGTTATTATTCTGATGGGCCTGCCTTTTATGTGACTTTGTGTTTCTTATAATTTGCAACATACTTTGTTCTGTATCTTTAATGTTTTATTTACAATATGATATAGGAAAGTTCTGTTCTTGTCTTTTTTATTTTTTTCTAACTTCCTCCTGTGTCTGACTGGGTATCTCTTTCTTTAGATATGAGAAATATTCTACATACATTTAGTTGAAAATGTTTTCTGTGCCTTTAACATGAAATTCTTCTTCTTCCTCCATGCTCATGATTTATAGATTTGGTCTTTTCATAGAGTCCCATACATTATGTTTACCCTTTCTTATTAATTCATCTTTGTCATTGTCTGCATATTCCAATTCATCTATCTTGTTTCACCCCTATTATCCTGTTCTCCCCTAGTTGTATTCTACTTATTCTATGGAGCTTCCTATTTGATGTAGTGAACTTTGAATTTCTTGTGTTTTTCTTTTTCCACTTTCATATCCTGTATTGACTTGTTTCTTTTATTTTATGTGTATGGGTATTTGGCCTACATGTATGTCTGTGCATCACATGCATGCTGTGACTATGGAAGCCAGATGAGGGGATTGGATCTCCTGAAACTGGAGTTACAGATGGTTTTGAACCTCTGTCTAGGTGCTAGAAATTGAACCCAAGTCCTCTGCAAGAGCAACAAGAACTCCTAACTGCTGGGCCATCTCTCCAGCCCCTCCATCTTATTTTTTGAAATAAGGCTTTTACTGAACCTGGAATTTCATTGATTACCTAGACTGGCTGGCCAGCAAGCCCTCAGGATCTACCTGTCTCTGCCCTTCCAGTACAGGGGATACAGACATACACCACCATGCCTGGGTTTTATGTGGGTGCTGGGGATTAGATTGACTGAGCCATCTACCTAACCCCAGACTCCTTTATTTCTTTTAGCTATTTTTGTTTTCATACAGTTCACTCAGGCATTTATTTATGTCCTCTTTGATATTTTTGAATAACTTATAATCATTCTTTTGAGTAATTATTTGGGATTTCATATAACTTACTCTCATTAAAGGACATTACTGTGGGATAAATGATTTTGGGGGGAATCATTTTGCCTTGAATTTTCATGTTCTTGTGTTTTTAAATCAAGACTTGCACATCTGGTAAATCTTTGATTTTTTTTTCTTCTATATCACCCCTTTTTTCTCCTAAATCACTAAAATATTTCAGGGGGCTTTTGAATAATATGCCATTCCTTTCAGTTATCCACTGTACCTCAATTCCTTGTGCATTTATGCAAGACCAGCCTTGTAGCTATTCTCTGTTATTTGTAGATGTGCAGACTGACTTGTCCATTACCAGGCTCTTACCGAGTTTCTTTCATTTATAGAAGAAANTGTATCAATAAATCATGTTTTGATATTTCCAATAGGCATTAGTTACTTGTTGTGGAATAAAAACTTAATTTAAATGAATTTCTTTCATTTGAAGTGATTGAAGTGTAAGAAAGTGACTGGGTTGTAGTAGGTTATGGTGTTATTTCTGCTAGACTCCAAGTCTAGCTTAGTAACCCACATGGTTTGAAATGTATTGCCGGTGAGGTTTCTGCATATAGTTCCAGGATATTTGCTGTGTTTTCTGTGTGTATGACTGATGGAAAGCCTGGAATTGCCAAGCCCCTGACTTGGCAGGGGTCTCTAGGCAAAAGTTTGTCCGGTCCCGGTCCTGCTGGGCTCCCACGGCCGCTTAGACCCAAGTAAACACACAGAGGCTTACATCATTTTTAAACTATGGCCGTGGCAGGCTCCTCACTAGCTANCTCTTACATCTTAAATTAACCCATTTTATAAATCTGTGTCGCCACGTGTTCCATGTGGCTTTACCTGTGTGTCATTACATGCTGTTTTCTAGATGGCAGAATGCTGTCTCCCCAGCTCTGCTTTCTGTTTCTCTCCCTGTAGTTAGAATGTCCCGCCTAACCTTATTCTGCCTCACCATTAGCCAAACAGCTTTATTTATCAACCAATCAGAACAACACATTTTCAGAAAGACATTCCCATCAGGGGTCTTTTGTAAAATGCCATACTTGGGCTGCTCCTGTTGAGTGCTGCTCTGGTTAGATGCCCAGCAGAAACCTCCTTGTTCTTTATGACTGAATAATACTCTGTTGTATGTAGAAGAATGAGAACTTTAATATTCTTACATGAATGCTACTCAGCATAATAATTCTAAAGAATATTTTCTGAGCATATTAATACTTCACTAAAATATTTCAGGGAGCTTTTGAATAATATGCCATTCCTTTCAGTTATCCACTGTACCTCAATTCCTTGTGCATTTATGCAAGACCAGCCTTGTAGCTATTCTGTTATTTGTAGACGTGCAGACTGACTTGTCCATTACCAGGCTCTTACCGAGTTTCTTTCATTCATAGAAGAAATTATATCACTAAATCATGTTTTGAAACTTCCAATAGGTATTAGTTACTTGTTGTGGAATAAATAAAAACTTAATTTAAAAACCTGTTTTCATGTTATATACCAGTATGTGTTGTTCTTATATACTTATCTGGATCATGTATTTGTATTGATAATCCTCCAGTTCTGTATGGCACAAGCTACATTAGCTCTTTCTATCTTCTAAGACACTAAAAGTTCTCCACTTTTCAACTTATGGAAACTTGCTTCCTGTGTAATTTGAATTTGAGCTCATGCATTTCCCTGGATGCTTTCCCCACTGCTTTCTCTGGTTCCTACTATGCAAATTTTTCAAGTTGGGTTTTTTATTGTTGCACACACATAAACACAAACACATATGCCCCCACAGATTTTTCTTCGCTAAATTAACAACTCTCACCTCTTCTTACCACATTGATTTTAAGAAGCACTTGCTAAATCTGAGACTAGTCTGCTTTGTGTGCTCCCTTAGAGATTGGACTTTGATTCTTAATAATGTTTTCTACTTTATTTTTTCTATTTTGATTTGTTTAAATTTTAAAACATCTTGTGAATTTTCATGACATCAGAAATAGTTTTTTTGAATCAGCACTTATACTATATACTGAATTTGTTTCATGTCTGTAATCATAAAAGTGGGACTAGGTCAGTCACTTGTTTCACTGTCAACAGCACATCCCTAAGGTGGCAATTTAGGATGATGATGGTAATTCCTCTTATCATTCAGATTCTTCTAAAGTTTTCCTAGAATAATTAAAATAAGCAATTGCTGGAGAGTTGCAACATTTCCACTGCCATTGCCCATTCAAATTGGTCTTTTACTCTTTCACAGTGGTACCAGTTCCCTTCCCTCAGCACCACTTGCAGGTGCTATTGCAGGAAGAATGACACTCCAGGATTAAGGAAATAGGCACCTGACACATATTGTGAAGGCTTCATGTAACCAAGAGAAATGTAAAACATCCCCGATAACTTGAAGAGGTCAAAGTTTTCATAAGAACTAGACCTTATGAATCAGAATGCCTTCTTAGACTATGTGAGTAGCAGGCACTCTTCTGTTAAACCCAAGGGTCTTGAACAAAGGACAGCTTCTTTTGGTTACTTAGGATATAAGACTAACTTCACTTTCCTTAATAATATTGGCTTTATGACTATTAGGAAAATGATGAAATGAAAGGTTCCTTTTCTGTTAGATTTGGATATGGATTTTCATAATTATTTTAAATTTGTTACGCATAAGATTGAAGACATCTGACTATTCAGTGGGGAGAGACAGATGGAATGTCACACTGTCATCACATGGGAAGGCATGAAATGTATTTGCTTTACACAATCAACCTCTACTAAAAACAACCTCACACAGATATCCCTTACTCAATAGATGGCATTCTGTAGCACTTGGCATTTTCATTTTTTCTAGAGATATTAAAAAATGCCACCATTGTCTGTCTGTGTCTAGGAATTCCAGTAAACAAAATGTTTTTGAAAAGAATGTAAGCAAATTGTAGAGCAGTTGCCAAGATAAGAAATCAAGACACTTAGTTTCAGTCCAAAACACATTTTATGTTTTGAGAATAATTGTGTAGGTTGCAGAATGCATATTTCAAATGCAGTAAAACCATCTGAACTTTACAGTGTTCAAAAAAGTTGATTGTTTCAGCTATTTGTAACAGAAACCATTTCAGAACTTCTAGCTCTGGTCTTTTGAAAGAAGCACAGGCTGTTTTCTTTAGTTAACTTCCATTGTAAAATTCATCTTGGTTCTAGGATTCTGAAGTTATCAAATTCTTTAGGCTCTATGACAAGTTAAAACCCCTTTTGCACTGACACTATAAAATAGTTTGATGTGGCACTGCCTTTTTGTTCTAGCCACCACTGAGGTATTTTTAACAAAAATATGTTTTCCTTCTCTCAACTCAGTCTTGAAAAAGTATTCCTCATATTGGCTAAATCATTTTACTTCCTGAGACTACTATCCTTTTGGCGTTTCATCTTATAGATAAGTATCTTTTTTTTTTTTTNTTGTCAGATACTTCAGTTTTAAAAGCACTCATTTGAGTTTGAAGATTCTCTTAAACATTCCCCCATGTGCTTTCCTAGATTTATTTGGAGATAGCTGTTAATTTTATACCACAAATTCTCATTAATGTACATTGCAGCCCTCAGCCCTTAATATGGACTTACTGTTGTGCATGCTACATGGGTCAGACCTCTACTGTGGATGATATTGTTCTTATTTTCTGCCAGTCATCACTGCTGGGGGAATACTACTGACTGCTGGAAATGCTTACTTAAGATTTGCCTTGGATTTAAGGAAAACCAAACAGNTTTATTACATTTCAAAATCTTTTACATAATTTTCTTCCATGATTTAAATTTTTATGCTTTACTTAAAGGATAATTTTTCTTTTGAAAAAAATCTGTAGCAAATGTTAAAATTATACATTTGGACTCACTTAATAGCAATTATGTGTTTAAAAGGTGTAAATAACTTGCAAGCAGACAGTACAAATATCCAGGTGTTCTTATGTGCTGATGACAACAAAATTGAAAAGAAAGACTGTAATAATTCTGACTGGTTTTCTCTGCAGAAGATATTGATTATTTGTGTGTGGTGAGAGATTTGGAAAATTCAATTAAAGGAGTTGTGCAAAGGTTTCATAAATTTCCCTTCTCCAGCGTGTACACAGACATTGTTGCCTTTTAAATCAATGCAGCACTTCACAATATATTTTCTTTGAAACATAAAAATAAATAACATTTAAACAGTTCTGCTTACTACAGAAACAAATTTTATTTTCTGTGAAGCATTTAGTCATGTGCTATCACTGACTCATACACATTTGCCAGCTGTAACAAATTTTATGGACACTTCCCTGGAGACATTGCTCACATACTATGAATTTTTAAATGAACAAATGGTGAAGAAGGGATGTCAGCAATATAAAAATTGATCAGTTAAAAGATAAAAGCATAAGTAAAGAGATTTGTATGGTAGCCTTAATAGGTTTTATTAAATAAAAATACTATAAAAAGACAGTAATGAATAGACTGAGGACTGGCTGTTCTTGAGGAGGAGAAGAATTATCCTGGCACATTTATAGAAATTGGTTTTTTGTCACCTGACAGGTGAACAGTTTTCATTTTAACCCTGAAAAGCAGAAAAACTTACCCCATCCCCAAGACTCACATCAAATTGCTGAGTGGCATACATATTGTAGACAGATATATAACAAAGTATATTTACATTATTATATAGCTAATTATGTTAGGTGGCTTGCTGTCCATCACAGACTCAAAAGAGAAGGGAGGTCTTTTGTATTCACACTTAGTTTCAGCCCACTGGAACACCTGGGCCCCTCTGTGGCTTTCCTTCCACCAGATTGCTATCTCCTCTCCTGCTGTTCTAACTGTTCAGTAGGTCATGATGGCCCATCCTCTGGGAAGCTCCCTATTCTCCCGTGTGAAGCACAGTTGCTTCATGTTGTAGGCTCCCAGGGTAGTTGTCAGTGTTTGTTAGTTACTGTTCAGTGTGTTTGCGTAGAGCATTGTCACTCTCAGATTCCTGGCCTTTCTGTGGACTCTTCCATATTGCCCCCGCAGAGCCTAGGTCAGAAGAGAAAGGGTTGGGTGTAACTACAGTAGAGTACCTACAAAGAACCCAGATCAAAGGTCCTTCATGCAGTCCAGTGGAAGGGTCAATGTCTAGTCTAAGAATTTTAAAATACTATCTGTCAGAGGCACAACAGTGTTGTCTGACTCTAAGAATTATCTAAGCATTTTCAAACACTTACTTTTTTTTTTTTTTTTTTTTTTTTTTTTTTGGTTTTGTTGAGTTGGTTGGTTGATTTATTTTGGACAGGGTCTCATTGTGTAGTCCTGGCCAGCCCAGAACTTGCCATGTAGATCAGGCTGGCCTCAAATTCAGAGACCCACCTGCTTCTGCCTCCCAAGTGTTGGGATTAAAGGTTCAAATACTTAAGATTGCTCTGTTCATGTACTTCATTAATTAAGTGTTTACAGAATGCCTGTTATGAATTAGTCTTCTGACTTAGAGATACCAACAAAACAAGACAGACATTGTCTTGCCCTCAGGAGTGGAGTCCAGCAAAAGANNAAGTAACCATAATGAAGCATGAAAGTATAATAGCAATAGCATTACAGATTGATACTCTTGGTAATAGTGTATAAGGCATACAATACAACAAATATCTTGGCTATTATAATTTAAAAATATATATTCTGAAGTAGAACCAGAGTGATCTCTGAGATGTTGAAATAAAAATTATAAAACCTAAACTTGTTTATTATGTAAAATAAAAGTTAAGGTTTTTTTTTAAAGATTTTGTGTATAGTTATTTTCTTGCATGTATGTAAATGTGCCATATGCATGCAGTACCCACAGAGGGTACTGAAGAGGGCAGCAGATCCCCTACAACTGTAGTTGTAGATGGTTGTAAGCTGCTGTATGAGTGCTGAGAACCGAAACTGGGTCCTCTGCAGGAGCAGTGAGTGCTCTTAACTGCTGAGCCATCTCTCCAGCCCCCAACTTTAATTTATTTTAATTTNACTTGATTCAGTATTTACTTTGTATCATATAATGTGGCAAGTTATTTTGAACTCTTTTCATCTCTTTTTTCATATAGAACATCATCTTGACAGCTTTGAATTCCTTAAAGCCATTTTGAACTGAGGTAATGCTTGCTTTTCTAACTCAGCTAACCTTGTTAAATTTCACTGTTTTGTTCATATAAAAACATTTAACTTACATTGTAAGATTTCATTAGTTGGTTATAGCTTTCCTTTAGAGCCATTACTACTATTTTGTAAAGATAATCTTTTTCTAGTAGCTAACTATAACATATAAACTATCAGTATGTCATGATGTGATATGTTCAATAGGTCACAAGATGGATATGCCGTGCTTGCTTTGGACATTTTCTTCATCTCATCCACACCTCCAACTGGTCCTCACCCTCATGAAGAGGGCTTCCACCCCAAGAGTAAACCAGTCTCAGCTGCTACGCTGTCTCAAGTATATTTATTTCATCGCTTCTCCATCAAAATTGTTGTTCTTTCTACCTTTCTAGGGTTTATAGCACTCAGCCCGGCTTCAAAACACAAAACAATTCAGAAGTGACATGATCCAGCAGCATTTCAGATGTGGAGACGGAATTTTGAGCCATACTAAATCATACAAGTTCAGACTTTCATTCTAGGGTTCTGGCCCATTGCACAAAAATTGTGACTCTTATAGGNATCAAAGTATCAGCTTGGAGAAACAGATGTCCCANAGGGCAAGCCCTCTGGCACAAAAAAAAGTTAGTAATTAACATGGACCAGGCCTTAAAGCAGAAGTGGAATCCACTAAAATCCACACCAAACTAACCTTGAACTCCGTGCACCACCCCAAACCTGAGGGAAAAGCTTGGTTGTTAAGTCTGTGTAGACCACAGACCTGCCTTCTGTTCATGATTGCAACTGGCCATGCGAGGACAAGGTACTCTCCTGACCACATGCAGCTAGGAAGCACAAAGGCCCATGAACTTGAGATAGGCAGCGATAGTGAAACTACACAAGGGAAAGAATGGTGTGTAAAATTAATGACCTATAATATCAGTAAAATGTAGGCCAGTAAATGTTCTGGATTCTGCCTTTCATGAGGTGTAGAGCAATTTGGAATAGTTGATAATAGATATAAACATTGCTTTCTGCTGTGAGTGCCAATGAAGAAACAGCAGTGTTCCAAAGTTCACAGCAGACATAGATCGACTCAGGAAGGTGTGACAAGGGAATTAGTTAGAGACTGGGGACTTTACACCAGCTCTAGCAGTGTGGTATACACAGCCATAATCCCAGCTCTTGAGAGGATGAGCTATACACCTGGGCTTTTCAGCAAGCATGTCTTAAAGGTGGCGAGGGACCATCCTACTAATTCTGCTCTACATTATCTCTGTCTAGAAGCCATTTACATTCTATTAATAGGTGCCCTGTACTTTACCAGATAGAAGAACTGAGAAAACCTGCTCTTTGTTTCTCCTTTAAGTCAGGATTCCACTAATAAAGCCAAGCCTGACCTCACTCCTCCTCCCTCATCTTTCTAAGTGCTGGAATGATAGGCATGTACTAAATATACCTGGCTTCAGAAACATGGGTGATTTTGATGGGTTATATAAATATGCCTACATAAGCACAAAATATCAGAAAGCGAGACTAAGGAAGGGTTCAGGGCAACACAGACAGTCACCAGCCTCATACAGTCAAAGATGGCCCAGCAGCAAAGATTATGAGGACAGCAAGTATCTGAAGTATGCCCTAGAATACATGGTTGCCATGAAGGATGAACACTGCCACTATCTGTTATACCATAACATAACTCTTAGTAAGTTTTCTGCTGGGTCCTAGTTCTCCCAACAATTAAGGTCAGCTGATGAAACTTTTTTTGCAGTGTCTGGTATTACAAAAAAATAATTTTTTAAAATCCAAAGATGTTTAATGCTAACTCTACTACCTAACTATAACCCTATTCATGTCCTAGGTTCCCCTCATCCTGAATTGTAAATGGGGCTTGTGATCCTACTTTGTGAGAGTAAATTATATAATTAGCCTAACTAGCATCTCCTCTATGGTAACATTTTAATAAGAGCTTTTCTCTCCTTTATAGTGTTACCTTTACATCTGACAATTGTGTCAACCTGTAGGAATGCAGACCAGACTGAAATGAAGTCAGTGAAAGTAAACTGTTAAGTTTACAACCCATCTTCTAAGACAGGAAATGGAGTATTTATGGATTTTTCTAAATAGGAAAAAAAATAAATGAGTCCATTGTGCACTGCCTCTTTATGCAAAAATCTGTGTGTATGCCTATGTGTGTGTTGGGGGTGTACAGGTCCTCATGTGACAGCCCATCTTCCACAAGTCAGGGTCTCTTGTTCACCAGTATGTACACCACTAAGCTGGCCTGTGAGCGCCCAGTGAGTGATGGGAGTACAGGCACATGCTGCTGCCTCCGGCTTTATCTGGGTTCTAGTGATCCAAACGCAGGTTCTCACACTGAGCTGTCCCCCAAGCCCACCACTGTTCATAACTTCTAACTGCTGGTGAACACGAGGAGGGAAAGAGCCACATGCCTGCCGGAAGGTTTGTTTCTTCCCAGTATCTTCACTGACGAAGTGCTCCCAAGTCTAAATAAGATCCTATGTCACCACTAGGAGTCCCCAGTGGGACACACGGAGTAGGAATCTGTCACAGTCACCACACACTCCCTTCTTGGCAGCTGTTGAAGAAAGCACCTGCTGGAAGTCCCTTAAGCCATGTAGACAAAGGCATCTAAATTGTGTTTTCAGTCGGTCATGTTGGAGTATCAAAATTCTCTCAAAAGTATTTCTCATATTTCTTTCCACAAAATGAAGAGTGCTATCAGAATAGCTAACTAATTTGTGAAGGTGAACCTTACTCAGAAGACTCAAAAATAAGCAAATAGGAGCTTATCAGTATCTAAAGAAGGTACTAAATTACATGGCAGAGAGCATTTAAATCATTTCTTAAGTGATGTATGAGGTCTGTGTTAATTTGGAAACTAATTCGTGATGGTGTAGTAACCATCTTCTATATCCCAAAGGCACTTAGAAGAAATGCACTCACTGAACAGTGTCTGCATCTGCCTGATCATATTTAAAGGCACAGAAGAAATGTGTGTAATTAATCTGCCCAGTAAATACCAACTTGTAGCACTAGGCAGGTGCAAGTCTAGATAAAATTTCTTGCAGCTAATTTAAACTTTCTACACACACCACTAGATAATCTCAATGTAAATAATACATTTCTTCTTGACCCTTTAAGCCTTGCAGTACAGGAGAGTCCTGACTTATACTGTGCATCACCTATGTTTCTTTAACTACTTTTAACACTTGTGGATAGAATTATGACTCTACCTTTGTAGAGTAACATCCTTTACTAAAGCTCACAATACACCAGGCAAACCAGGAGCCAGCTTTCCCATGTACAGTCCCAGCCACTTATTAATTTACAGATTATGTTTATTGAAAATTTGGTAGTATATGGTGTCTCAAGTGTGCATTGTTCCACTCTAGGGACCATTGTCTCTGCTCAAAAGAAAAATTATTGTGAACGTTTTAAGATTTCATACATTTAGAAAAGACACTGTAATGAATTCAGGACAGACATTTAAATATTAAGTTGGTTTTGACTAAATTCAGACTCCAATGAATTTAAAGCAAAGACCTTTACTATAGGGCAGAACGTAACCCCTTCCAGATTACTCGAAGCATTAGCTTAGATGTACGATTCTGTGGCATTTGCACTACAGTCTGTTTGTGCTGTAAGGATAAAGGGGAAGGAGAATCAGATATTGTCACCTCTTTATAACATAGTTTCAAACACTTACATACTTAAAAACACTGCTACGAGGAAACAAGTGCTGTTCTCTTGGTACTTGCCCTAAATAAGTTTTGGCAAAATTATTCTAAAATGTCACTTGACTCAGTATTACTTTGAAAACAAAAATTTTATATGAAAATGTGAAACAAAAATCACAATTTAAAAGAACTCATTTTCCACTTAGAAACATTTCAGATTGATATCTTAAAGGTGTTTAAAACAAATCTGTTACTATAAATGGCATAGGAACTAAGCAGTGGTTCAGGCTCAGTCAGCTACTCAACCCAATTGCCTTCTGGGTCTCCAGGAACTACTTAAGCAAGAGTTTTTTTTATATCTGTTGGCTAAATATCAAGGATGTTTAATATAATGCTTCAAATATGTTACCCAAACATACTAATATAGATTGTTCTAACATTGAAAACTAGGGCACATGCCAAAACATTTTATAAACTACCCTGTATTAGATAGAAAACAAAGGGTTGGTTACACATGTAATGAGTTACGTAGGTATGTGTTTAACGCAGTTACTGTGTGTTTGACCTCTTGATATACTAAGCATTTGCCTTTCAGAACAGCTGGGTCTGCTGAGAATCATTCCCCAGTTCTCTTCATTGTAGATCAGATGACTCTCGCTTTATCACCCCTAGAGGCCACATGAAGGACAAAGCAGAAAGATCCACACACAAACTAATGTTTATATGGGGAAAGGAGGAGGGATGTACCTGGCCGGAGAGTCCCGTCAACGAAAAAGAAACCAATTGAGAATTGGAACCATTATGTTCCTCTAGCCACTTTTTNGCTGTCTTTTGCTCCTTCCTATTGAACAATGGACTATTTGGCTGCCTTGACCTTTGTGTGTGTCTTGCTCCCTTACTTGTGGTTTATGATTTGAACAGATTTTCACCCCTCCCTAAGGCCTCAAAGGATAAAGATTCTGGTGAGCTTCCTATGATACACGAACCCACACTCTATTCTGTTCTTGCTCTAAGAAGCAAACCTGAGTGCATTAGCAATGGAGAACACTGCACTTCTCAAAAATGCCTCTTCACTCAAAAATGGATCTGAAAAGAACATGGAAGTCTTCATTTTTTGACAGATAAGAAAACAAGGCTTCCTATCTTTACTTAATTTTGTATAAGTATGTCTCTATAAAGCCTCCCATTCTCAGACTAGCCTCGAACTCATGATCCTTTTGATTGTCGCTCCCAAGTGCTAAGATTACAAATGTGTACCACCCAGGCTGGCTCTAAGTGCACTCTTAAGCTAGTTTCTAAGGGACATGAGAGCTCCTGACTAACACTGCTCACCCTAAGTCTCCTTTACAGCTGAAGGTTACTCGATATGGGTAGGCTGGATCACCTGAAAAGAAAGTGTTTTTATTGAAAGAATTTTTGTACATAAGAAACACAGAATCTAACATGTTATACTGTTAATTACTTTTATTTTTGAGTAATAAGGTTGCTCTACTGAATTTCTGATAAGTTAGAACTTTGTCATTAATGGAAATCAGCATTTCTGTGTTAAACTCAGATACATTATTAAGAAAAAAAAAAGTGTTAAAGTTAAACCAGCCAGCCAGGATGCTGTCAGTGGGGCCCAGTGGTTACGAACAGTGGCCCTGGACAGTGATGCCCTGCTGATTGGACAGTGACCAAGACTGCTTCTCTGTGCTGATCTTGCCCTTTGAATCCTCACGCACATTTGCTTTGTCTCAGCCCACTTCCTTTATCAGACTGAGAAATACACATTTCCTTGCATCGGCCTTTGGCCCTTCTTTCTACTACTTTAGAATATACCATTAATGACTTAATTCTTTGATGACTATATTATGAAAGAAATATACACAAAATAGGCTAGTGGTAAAGTGACTTTAATTTTTATCAGAGACTAAAGAAAGAGCTTTCCATGAGAAAGTAAAACATAATACATGATTTTTACCAGTACATGACACCAGTACAGTAAGCACAGGGAAGGGATAAGCATGTCTATAGGACAAAGCAGACAATGACCTGAGTAAACATTTGTGTCAGTGGAAACCTTAAACAAGGGAACAGAAAGGGAGATGGAATCCTTGATAAAATAGTTTAATTTAGAATGACTAGAAATGTAGAACTAATGACCATGAGTAACCAAAAAGACTTCAAACTTTTTAGTTTTTTAGTCAATAAAACTTCTTTTTGAAAATGGAATCAAGTGATTTCTATATTCTTGGAAACAAAAATACCATTTAATTTATTAGCATCCAATTTTGCATATGTAATTATACATATTCAAATTTTAAACGGAATAACATACCTTTTCAGTAATTAAAAAAGGGTTAATTCCCTGAGGTACAACTTTAAATGAGATGCTTATTACTCATATGCTTAAGCTCAAAACAAGACAGAAGCTTAATTCTTCCAATAAACTCACTATATTTGCTGTTTTTAAAAATCGTAATTTAGAGAATATATTCCATTGTTAAATATTGGCATTAAGGACATTTTTTTTCTCTCCCTTTTATGTTGAGACAGGGGTCTCATGTAGCCCAAGGTAGCCTCAAACTTTCTATGTAACCAAGGATGACCTTGAACCAAGGTCCTCCTGCCTCTACCTCCTAGGACTGGGACTGCAGATATGAGCTTCTACAACCAGCTGGCACATTTTTTTTCTCTTATTTTATCATTTAAATACCTGTGACTATTACCAAAATTATAATATGCTTTACCAAAAAATACTTAAAAAGCAAATGCTTTGGTCCCATATACAGTTTGTGTAGATAACAATAGGCATTGGTCACTTCTTTTCCTATGACGCCATGATTCTAAAGATGTACGCTCACTTATACATAACAAAAGATTGCATTTGTTTGGGAAAATAGCTAGTTGATTTTCTTCCGATTTCTTCCATTTTTGGAATCCCACATGATTACAATGTTAAAGTATACCAAGAAGAATATGAAGTTTATACAGGACACAAAACACACCAGTACAGAAAACAAGTCTGGTAATTTCTGGGGAGGGTTCAGTGTGACACTCAAAATCGTCAGAAGGACCATGGTGATGACTGAAGAAAGAAACTGTAAAAGAAAAGAAAGAATAATACTTAATGGTATAGAAGGCCGTGCTGGTGTGCTGGCTACTTTTCTTGTCAACTTGACACAATCCAATGTCATGTGGATAAAAGGGAACCTCAACCGAGAAAATGCTTCCATCAGATTGGCCTGTGGGCAAGTCCATATACATTTTCTTGATTAACGACTGACGTGGGAGGTTCCAGCACAATGGAGTGGTGTCACCCTGGGCAGGTGATCCCAGGATGTGTAGGAGCAAGCCAGTAAGCTGCACTTCTCCACAGCCTCTACTTCAGTCCCTTCCTCACATTCTTGCAGCATACTGTAACCCAGGTATATAAGCCAAATAAACCCTTTCCTCCCCAAGATGCTTTTGATCATGGTCTTTTTCTTTTCTTTTTTTTTCAGAGACAGGGTTTCTCTGTGTAGTCCTGGCTGTCCTGGAACTCACTCTGTAGACCAGGCTGGCCTTGAACTCAAAGATCCATCTGCCTCTGCCTTCCGATATACAACCACCACTGGGCAAAATGTGTAGCCCAGGCTGGCCTCAAACTCATGATCCTCTGCCTCCTTCAGCAAATCCTACTGGCGTGTGCCACCACAACTGGCAGCCATGGTCTTTATCACAGGAATAGACTTAGACAGCTGGTAACATTGATTTGTAGCTGTTATATTAGCAGAACTACAAGTGAGAACTGAAGGGATGTCCAGTCTGTCATACAAGTAGATCTCAGCTTTGGCTTTAGGTTGGAATTATCTGACAGACTGTTAAAAAAAAGAACCTCCACGCATAGGCTATACCCCAAGCAAATTAGAAATTTAAGGATAAGCCTTAAATATAAATACCTGTTGTTAAAGCTCTCCAGAGGGTTCCCATATGAAGCTAAGCTTTCAACCTTTGTCTTTGTCTTTTACAGTGTTTTGGGGGAAAAGGGGAAAGAGTACTCATGCCATGGTGTGTGTGTGTGTGTATAAGTCAGAAGATAGTTTGCCAGCCAGTTTTTTCCTTCCATCAGTATGGGTCCTGGGAGTTAAACTTCGATTGTCAGGTTTGATGGCAAGTGTCTGTACCTGCTAAGCCATCTTGGTGACTCCAGATGTCTTTTTAATGCAATATGTAATAGATAATGTTTATGTACATATATGTGCACCTATGTGGGCACAGTGTGTGCATGCATGTTAAGGCACCCAGTGTTGACATCAGGTGTCTTCTATCACTCTCTACCTCTTATCTCTTGCAGAT
>LZPO01109092.1:9128-28248 GCA_001675575.1 Neotoma lepida
TTTTTTCCAACTAACGTCCCCAGGGAGTCTTTAGAGAATGCTAATCAGTTTTTGCTTAGTTCCTATGTGCTATGGAGTGTGGAGGAAAGACCTGAAACCACCATGACCTCTTTCCCCTACACATTCAAGTGACAATGGGAGAAACTGGTACAACATAGTCAGAGTAGAAGGCAGGTTGATAAATGATGTAGAAATGATGTTAGATGCCCTACCCACAGTTGCAGGTGCCTCTATGCAACATCCTCCTCTCTCCTCTGATGGATGGTTTTGTTTCCTGAGTCCATACGTGTCCCCAAATTTACCAACTACAGGAATTTGGCTGTCTCTGATGTCAAAGGGTTTTATTGAAATGCTGTGCTCTTGCTAGATATGTTTATTGAGGCGTTTGACTCTGAAAATATTTAAAAATTCTAAATCTAGGTTCACCTCAATTCCCTTTCTGAGGCTTAGGAATAAATAAATCTCAAGAAGATATTAATAATGAGCTCGGTGGGAGTATGAACTTCGTATTTGGAAAGATCTGCAGGCCAAGTTTGCAAATCCCAGCGGCAAAACAAAGTTTAAAAGGGGTTGAAGCTTTCCTTTAATATTACTGAATATAGCCTTGGCTTACGTGGTGTTACTGGGTTTCNGCNTTTTACAAGGATGGTAACGGAAATGCCAGGCCAGAGTGACTCACGTGGCAACACATCCCTTTAGATANCAGCAGTGATACCCTGCTAAGGTGGCCCGCACGGATAAGGACTAAGATCGCCTTTATGAAATCCGTTTCACTTTCATTATGGGGCAGGGTGTCATTTTTCCAGATTGATGTGTCCTTGTCCTTCCCCTAAGTAGTGAATCTTGGGCTTCTATCAGCATCCATCACTTAACAGATGAGATCCAGCCCCTTGTACACGGATGGCAGTTAGAAAGNTATACAGTGTCCCCATGTCATCTTTTAAATTTTAAACCCTGTCAGTCACATTTGATGAGATGGAGAAGTGTGCATCTTTTCTCATGAGCAGGTTGTCTATGAATGGTTTAGCGTGAGGTTTCACACAAACGTGCATTAACGAGAGGGGCAAGAGGGTGGGCCCCTTTCCGGCCTCACCCGNTTTTCCCAGATGAATGGCTCTCCGCACCAGAGCTGATGGACCACCAGTGGGGATGGACGATGGGGTTGGAATTTTGAGAATCAGAATTTNGAGAATGGAGAAGAATCTGACATCATATACCATTCANCCGTCTTATTTGTAGATGGAGGCATGATAGTCCTCAAGGAGCCTTGGTTTTGAAAGACTTTTGATAAAGNATGTCTCTAGNTTAAGGCNTCTGTGATTTGTGGTGTTTACCATCGTGGACAGTTTGCCAGCATGACTACNGATGGTGATAAAAGCAACTNGAGGGTCGGGAAGTAGTAGGTGCCGTTCCTGTGGCAGTATGTGCAATGAAGAACATAAAGTGGAATGTGGTGATAGGATCCATCTTCTAAGTTCCTCAGGGTTTACAAAGTATAAACCAAGATGAAGTGAGATAGCTCACAGTGGTGGTGAGGTTGATGATTAATGAAGANGAAATTATAAACAAANCTGAGATGATGAATGGTCCCGTTCAAAACTGGAAGCTTTGGCATGTATGATAGTACTTCCTATCTCCTGGGTATAAACAGGATACAACATAGAAGTCTGCTAATGCCCACCAGCATTAAAAACTTCTGCTATTTGTGGAATTCTTGTGTGTAGTCATTGCTATTTTGTCCTTGTTAAACTCTATATTTACCTTAACGTGGATGCAGTGTTCTCTCTGTCTGGGTATCTCANTGGTGGAGAGGGAATGAACAGTGGCCATCTGAGTTTTTCAGCAGATAAATCAAAAAATGTGCCCTTCTGTTCCTCTGTTCTGACTTGGGTGAAGGCAAACATCTAGCCATCCCTTTGACTCTCAGTTCCACTAATTCTTCTTGGGATGGTGAAGCATACTAAGTTAAAGAAAAGAAAAAAGAGAGATAGGAGAGAGAGCGAGAGGGAGAGAAAGAGAGACAGACAGAGAGACAGAAACAGAGAGACAGAGAAGGACAGAGAGAGATTTTTGTGTGTGTGCGTGCATGCGTGCGTGTGTGTGTGTGTGTGTGTGTGTGTGTGTGTGTGTGTGTATGTATGTGTAGTGTTGGAAAGGTAACCCAGGGCTTTGTCTATGCTACCAAAGTTTTCTACCACTGACTCAATCCCTAACCCAGCTTTTTCAATCAATATGTAACATATTTATTATCCAAAATCTTTACACGGCTACAGTATCAATCCACTTTCTGACTGAAAAGGAGGAGAATGAAGGGGATAAAAAGGTTGCTGCCTTTAGGGCATCAAGAAAAGATATGGAGACACAAGCTGAGGTCCTCTAAGAGAACATTATTCCTCTAGTCGGAGACAAGTAAGTGGCAGACTTGACATAGTTGAAACAGCTGCTCCCCTCAACGCCATGCGTGTACATGTTCTGTACACTGGCCTCCTCCAGAAGGAGGGTTTTCCCTTCAGCACCANAGNAAATGGTCTGTCTGCTGGCTCAGAAAGTCTGGGCAGGCAGAGTTTTCAGGATCGGCGTCAGGAGGCTCTGGAGCATTTTAAGAGCTCCTTTTAGGAATGAGCAGCCTAAGTGTTTTTATAGTCAACTGAGATAACTGGAAAGAAAGAGGTCACCATTATCATAGCCCAGAGTTTTAGAAAATGTCTCATTTATATTTGAACCCAAGCCCTTCCTATCTGTTATTTAAATGGAGTTCCAATTTGCAATGTANAATGTGAAAATTCTGTCATCCCAAGTCCTTGAATACCATGAGTTGTTTTTACAGAGAACAGTGAACGATGGGTTGCATCAGAATCACTTGATATGTTTAAAACCTCCGACTTGCTCCTCCAAGCAGGGTCCTTTGGTTCATTTTGGCCTTTTGTGGTAGCATCATGAGACACTTTGAAATGCTATCATGAAATCACACTTTCTGGAATAACAGGATGGTCATCCACATACCTCTTGTTATTGCAACAGTTCCCTGGTGACTACATGATGCAAGATGGTGAATTATGGCGGTGGCCAGCAAAATATCATGCCAGTAAGGTTATGGCATTTCTCAGGCAGCATTCTATGTTCTGCCTTCTAGGTAGATTTCTCAAAATACATGGGCCAAAATCAGAGTTAACAACTGACTTACCACAGGATTCTCAAGCCCACCTAAAGGATAATTCATTCTTTTTCCTCTCCATGTTCTGAGGAGGTTTTATAGACTACTGATGGTCTAGAGGATATGCCTTGCAGCTATGCTTAGAGAGTGGTATGAGCGTTGAAACAGAGAGAAACTATTCATAGCTAAATCCTACAGTCTGTAGATTGGTTAAAATTTTTCTTTCATATATAAAAGATGATTTAGGTGTAAAAAGATTGCTTGCTGCAGACAGCTCTAAGTCTGAACTTAGATGAGGCAAGGGCTGTTAGATGCTGTCTTTGAGATTTTAGAAAGTACTAGAACAAGAGAATAGATATTTTGTTCCTCATTCATGAATGCTTATGAATAGTGACCTTTTTAGTGATTAAAATGGCCAGGCAGAAGCTGTTTCCTGATGATTGGAGACACAAAATATGGCTGTATTCTCTTAGGCTAGCATAGGACACAGGACAATTAATTGTAGGAAAGTCATCTCTGGAGTGAAAGGTAGAGAGATGTAGAGGACCTAAGCCCACGTTGGATTTTAGAGTCTATTAGCATTCCTGGAAATATCTTGTAAAGGTCAATTGGTTAATTTTTAAGATGGTTATTTCTATGAATTTTTGCCAGTATAGTTTATAGGCAGTCTTCAATTTACATATCTCAACAATATTATTTATTTGTTTAGGAAGGGTCTCACTATGCAGCCTTGAATGGCCTAGAACTTGCTATGTAGACTTGGCTAGCCTTGAACTCAGAGATCCACCTGCCTCTGCCCGCTAAGTGCTGTGATGAAAGGTGTGTGCCACCATGCCTGCCTTTACTTTGCAGCTTAATAGGTGGAAAAATTTGAACTGCACAGCTTTTAAATATTTTTGTCAAAATAACAAANGTGAGGGTATAAATATGTAGAGCAATGAAGGCAACACAGTAAGGCTATTTTTTTTTACTAGTCTACAATTGAAAATGTTAGAAGCATGAAGAATTGAAATGTTTTATTTCTTTGATTGAAACCAATCAAAATAGTGTGAACATGTTGGCATTCTTCTCACTGTATAACTTATGACAGAGAATCTCTTTTCTTTACTCTAAACCATCAGTTCTCAACCTGTGGGTCACAACTCCATTGAGGTTGAATGACCCTTTCACAGGGGTCACCTAGACTGCCAGAAACCATAGATATTTACATTATGATTCATAACAATAGCAAAATTACAGTTATGAATTAGCANTGAAGATATTTTTATGGTTGGCAGTCAGAACAACATGAGGAACTGTACTAACGGATCACAGCATTAGAATGGTTGAGGACCACTGCTCTATGAACTGTCACATCCCTCTTCTTTTGGACAGAATTTTGAAAGCAAACTCAAAAGAATGAACCACTGGACATGTGCACTATGCAATTCTCCTTCTCAGAGTATTACTTCCTTGAAATCCATACCATCTTTTGATTATCCACTTTTGATAAACATTCTGTGAGTTTATTGCTTTGGGGTTAGGAGGTAACAGGACTACCTGCCTTGGTGTATGTATTCCAATTAANGGATGTGTAAGCCTACTCATCAGCAGAACTTGAAAAGAGTGATGGAATTAGGCACTGGTCATGATATACACCTGCCATTATTGAAGGGACTGGTGGACAGAGCTAGCAGTGAAATTTACATTTGATGGATTTGTTCAGGGTACTGTGGTCACTAACATTCCTGCAAGTTGGAAGTAAAGAGAGTCTGTGTTCCACTGATGAATTACTTGTGGTGTATTTGCATATTATATTAGTATATTTAAGTATGGGACCCTTCATTGTTACCCAGTGTACTCTGAGTTCATCCAGTAAGCCAGATTATGGTTTTTGAAGTTGAAGTTGGAATTGAACTAGGAGTTACAAAGATACTGACTACTGGAATCATTTTGACTACTTCTTCATTTGCCTGGTACTTCTCAGAGTAGATGGGATACCAGTGGAATTTCAAGGGTTCTCCAGAGTCCAGCTAGTCTGGGTTGTTTGACTTGAGCTGACACACAGGCCCAGAACACAGTTTCTGGGTTGTGGCCTGGCAGTGTTTTCCTGCTCACTCTTTCCTTCCCCATCTTCTCAGTTCCCCACACATTCTGCTGATCCTCCCCGCAGATCACATTACTTCATATTCCTTTCAGTGCTTGCCGCCATCAGCCTGAGCTCTGTTTTCAACTTGCCTCTCAGTTATTATGACAGTTTCCAAACTGGCCCTCCCAGCATTGTCGCTTTTCTCTTCAGCTAATCCTGAATGCCATCTGCAGAGCAGCCTTCCTGGAACACGCTGGCAACCTTGTTAATCCTCTCCTTCANGCCTCAGGATAACTTGTCCATTACAGAATAAAGTCCAAACCCCATATCACGTCTTTAATAACCCCTCTTGGTCTGATGTCAGCCTTCANGTTCCAGCTTACTGCCTGATCCCTTCCCTTCCTTTAAAAGCCTGGGTTTTAACAAGACACACTGACTCACTCTCTCCCACACGAGCTACCCCTTCCTTCTAAAGATGAGCTCTCTAGAGTATACTGTCTGCATTCTCAATTTTGCTCAGTCTTAAAGACTGTCTTTTGGGAAGTGCTTTTTGAATTATTTCTGAAGTTCTGTCTAAAGGATTTTATCAATATTTGATGGTCATTGTTTCTTTGTAGTTTTAGTTATCCTGTGTTGTTTAATGTCACTGGTGAGCTATAAAATCCTTGAAGGGTAAGGACTGAACCTTCTTTACAATCTAAGGAAGGTACTTAACAACACAACAGGCACAGAACTGTTCATTTCTTTGTCTTTANGTTTATCATCTCTTTCTTTATGTTTTCAGACCTTAAGCATTTCTCCTAGATTCTGAGCTGTGTGTGAAGGGTAAAATTAAACAGGACCGATTCTCTGACCTCACAGAACTTCAGTGGATGGAGGTATACACAGTAGTCAGACAACTGTCACAAAGTCAGAGATGTGACCTGAAGGGTAGTGACTGAGAGACAACTCTGAACGCTTCTCAGAGAGGCAAGGGCCAGGCAGAGTCTAAAGGACGAACAGGAAGTCAGTCTGCTGAAGGGAACCGAATGGAAGATGTCCCAGGCAGAGGACTCCACAACAAGCTTGTCAGTTCTGAATAAAGTTCGGTGTGGGCTGCGCTGTGAGAGATGGGGTGAGCTCAGAAGCGATGAGGTTACAGAGGGAACAGAGGTCTGAGCGATAGATTGGAAGAGAGAAGTTGTAGGGTGGATGTTGAATGAGGGAGGTGAGGGAGAAACCACTAAAGACCACTCCGGGGCTAGGGCTCTTAGAAGGGAGATGATCACTACTGTAGATGGTGTGAGTTTGGGGCCATCTATGGGATGTCTCCATGGAGATACACAGTTGTAGACAGTTTGAAGTTCAGCAAAAAGAAGCCTTGACAGGATCCCAAGTTTGGGGACATGATGAAATCATAGCAAAGTGTGTGGATCTGGCCAAGAAGATTTTAGGATCAGACCGTAGTATGCAGCAGTGTTCAAAGGACAGTCAAAGGAAGGCTTCTGAAAAGAATATTGCAGATGTGGTAGGGAACAGGAAGGAACCAATGAGATGATCGAGGTGCCACGGTAACCAAGGGAGACTGGACTCTCTGCCTGTCGGAGTTAGTGACACAGAGACCATTAGTGGCTTCAGGAAGACGGGTTCTGTAGAGGAAAAGGAAGACGTGTCCTGTCCCAAAGTATCTTATATTTATATTGGGAAGTGAGGAAAGATTTCAGGCAAGTGCGGTCATGAAGGACACCATTTAAGGAACAAAAGCAAAGAAGGAATAGAGTTGAGGGGCTTTTCTTGTTCAAGCAGGAGTCTATCTGATGGCATTTAAAGGCTGCGAGGATACATTCGCCAGCAACGAGGGAGGTCCGCCTTAGCTGAGTTTATCCCAAGTTAAAAACTGAAAACTCTTCACCCCATGCACCGCCTTAACTTTTGATATTTCAAGTGAACAAATTCAAACTAATGATCACTCAGATACTACCAGGTTTCAGGATTTGTTTGATTTTTGTCCAGTGGGATGGCAAATTCCTATAAAGTATGTTTCAAGCTATGTGAGCTTTATGTCCTGAGTGGCACATCATTGTCTTCTACAGACAAAAAAAAAATCTCATTACTCTAATTTGTTCCTTTATCTGTTCTTTGAGCAAATACCCACTCTGTGCCAGATACCTTTTAGGTACTGAGGACATGAAGGTTATCAAGGTATAAATACCTTTTTATTCCATGGAGTTTATAATCTATGATACAGTTAGCTAATCAGTAAATAGGGAAGCAAAGCAATTTCATATTGCAAGAGATGCTTAAAATGTTACTTATGGGGGGCCAGCATCCACATTTATTTACCCCAGGGACTCTTGAGAAGTGAGGGATAAGAGATTTAGATAGAAATATAGAGGAGAGAGACAGACAGAAACACAGGGTAGCCTCAGGAGGGCCTGGGTCAAAACCCATCAGCCCCTTCTGTCTCTACTAAAGGGCTTTTAGAGGAATGTTAAGGGGTGGAGCAAAAGACCTCCCCAGCACAGCCAAGTGCAGACCATCCCAGGCACCTGGTGACCACGTACGTGGTCAAGCCATCCCCTAATGCAGTCCTGCTGTGTAAAGCAAGCTCAGATCTCACTAGAAAACCTTTGTGGGCTCCCACAGGTACTGTGATTCACAGTAACCCTGGGTGGTTACTTCATACATGTGTACATACCTACTTACATATACATACATACATTGTTACATTCTTCTTTATTTATTTTATGTGTCTATATGTGGATGTATATGGGTCTCTGTGTGTGCCAGGGAGCCTATGTGGAGGTCAGAGGACATTCTGCATGAGTCAGTTCTCTCCTTCCACCATGTGGGTCCTGGGGATCAAACCCAGGTCATCAGACTTGGCCGCAGGCACTTCACCCACTCAGCCATCTTGGCAGACCTACTTCGTTCTTTCCCTGTGAACTCTTCTTCCTGTCGTTGGGGACAAACAGACACCAGCTCGTGGAAGCTAAATGCCTTGCCATTGTCAAGAGAAGCTAACAGATAATAGAAACTCATCAACCACATATCGACTCCCAGTGGGATTGGATGTCTGAAATAGGATGTGTGTTTGGATGTGGTGGGAGGGTCCTGGTTGATTGTCTTTTAACCTTTGGGAAACTAACCAACTTACATGTTGTCTCTTTTCCTTTCCAGTAATTTGCCATCTTCCATGTATGAATGGTGGCCAGTGCAGTTCAAGGGACAAATGTCAGTGCCCTCCAAATTTCACGGGAAAGCTTTGCCAGATTCCTGTCGTTGGTGCCAGTGGGCCTAAACTCTATCAGCACTCCCAGCAGCCAGGCAAGGCATTGGGAACACATGTCATCCATTCCACACACACCTTGCCTCTGACCATGACTAGCCAACAAGGTGTCAAAGGTAAGGTTTGAATTCTCATTTTGCTCATTGTGCCTGTCCTCTGTTACCAGGTCATACCCAGAAAGAAGTCTACATGTAGCCAGGACTGGGGTTGGAACAGAAGGGAGGGTATGGATCTGTGACCTGAGAAATGGCAGTAGAGTTGGGAATGTGGGCCCACTTTTGTGGCTGCAGGGCTGTCTAGGCCACCGTGAACTAGCACCTGGAAAATGAGATAGCCAAAAGAAGTGCCTGCTTCTCTGCAGCACCACGGAGTGATGGATTTGCAAGGTCAGAAACAAGGTCAGGGTCGGACCCTGACAGCAGCAATAAACTAACAGGCCACAGGGTACCCTATCATGAATTTTGTAGCTGACAGATACTTGATTTGAGTCCTACACATCACTTAACTTCACTGGGCTTCCATCTGTCCATCTGTAGAGGAAGGCAAAGTAGGTCACTTGGAGCTCACAAGTTGTGTGACTAATTCATTCTTTCAAAGCTGGCATCCTTAGGAACATAGGACTTTCAAAGGGGGCCAGCGAAGTGTAACTGGCTCTCACTCTTTAAACCCTGAATGTCTGTGTCAGAAGATGAACGTTTTGTCTGAAATTGTCTTTGAAAGGGGCGGAAAGGCAGTCTGCAACACATATATCAACACACACTAGTGTGTCGTCAGAAGGAACTCAAACGTATATGTGTAAGAGATACCTAAAATAAACAGATAAACGAAGCATGCTTTGTGAAACTGGATCTTTACTTTTAATGGAATAATTTAAGTCCTAAAATTTCCACAATAGAAATTTCTATAAAAGAAATTTTATGAAGTATACAAAAGTAACCAATCTTTGAGAACCTATTATCACTTGGGAAGGGGTACTTACCTTACTATGAAAGCATCCTGAATTCATATTTTTGTGATCATAGTTAAAATAATACTCTTGTTTAATTTTTTAAAAAGAGATTTATGTATTTTTACTTTATGTGCATTGGTGCTTTGCCTGCATGTATGTCTGTGTCAGGGTGTCAGATTCCCTGGAACTGGAGTTACAGACAGTTGTGAGCTTCCGTGTGGGTGCTGGAATGGAACCCAGGTCCTCTGGAAGAGCAGCCAGCACTCTTAACCACTGAACCATCTTTCCAGCCCCAATAATCTTGTTTCTTAATGTGTCACTGTTGAGATACTTTAATGTCTGCATAACTGCAGTTTTATTTAAAAATTTTATTACATATTCATTTGTGTGTGTGTGTGTGTGTGTGTGTGTGTGTCGGTGCATGTGTGGCAGTCCGAGGACAACTTGTGGAGTTAGTTCTCTTCTTCCATCATGTTGCATCCTGGGGAGTGAACTCAGGTCATCAGACTTGGTGGCAGACACCTTTACCAGCTAAACCATTTGACTAGCCCACAGTTTGCTTTTTTTTAATGCATAAATTTGTCATTTTGAGCACAAAATTCTCAAGAATTTTGATGTCTATGTCACATACTTTGTTATCCTGTGTGGAGTCTGTTGGTAGGCATGTTTATGTAAAATACATTACATGATTTAAAAACCCCGAGTTTCCCATGTAATTATTCACAATTAACAAATTGTCCTCCTGATCCTTGTAGTGAAATTTCCCCCCAACATAGTCAATATCCATGTGAAGCATCCTCCTGAGGCTTCTGTCCAGATACACCAGGTTTCCAGAATTGATGGACCAATGGGACAGAAGATAAAAGAAGCTCAACCAGGCCAGCCCCAAGTCTCTTACCAAGGGCTCCCCGTCCAGAAGACACAGACAGTACATTCCACGTACTCCCACCAGCAGGTCATTCCACACGTGTATCCCGTGGCTGCTAAGACACAGCTCGGCCGATGCTTCCAGGAAACCATTGGGTCACAGGTGAGCAGTGTGGTTCAGGCCATCTTGATAAGGTTTTCTAGGTGGGACATTGTCCTATTAATAAGCCAGATGTGGTACAAACAAATTTGTATAGAGGAGACTGGTAAGCTATGGTGAATTTATGAATAAAAGTTTTATTGAAACACAGCCCTACTCATTCATTTACTTTTTCATCTATGTCAGTCTTATGCAGGGATAGCAAAACTAAGTATATTCAGTGAGATTATGTGGTCTATAAAATCTATTTATTTTGTGGCCCTTTACAGAAGAAAGTCTTGCTGACACATGTTGTATAGTGTTGCTGGGATTTCATGGTCACTTGTTTATTCTTTTTTTTTTTTTTTGAGTTGTGATGATCTGTGTGCAGAACATGACAGACATGTTCTGCTGCTTTGGGCTACATAGTAGTGATATACTCGGTCCTGTGATCCTCTACCTGCCTTTTGTTTATGTGAAATGTGATCCTAATTGTCTTATTAATAAAAAATCCAGAGTCAGATGTAGGGTGAAAGCTGAAAGATCAGAGAAGCAGAGCAGCAGCTGGGATTAAAGGTGTGTGACACCACTGCCTGGCCTCTATGGTTAACTCAAGTTCAGCTTGCCCTCTGATCTCTAGGCAAGCTTTATTTGTTAGAACACAAGCAAGATATCTTACAACAGTTATGGTTTAAGTACCCTACAAACAGAGTAGGAAGATGTCTTCTTGATTCCAAAAATAGTGTGTGGGAAGGTGGGGAGCTAAGAAGAAAAGGAGAAATGCTTTAGGCTTATAGAACCAATTGTTATTGCTTAAGAAACCTTCAAACCACCCCCTTAGATACTAAGTCATGTAGGATTATCACCACCCTTCCAGAAGAACTGAAAGTCAGTTTGTGGATCTGAATGGAGTTGCAGCATGCAGAATGGAAAGGCATTGTGGGGAATTAACAGACCTTGTTTAGACCCAGGAACCCAGCACTTGGTGGCAGAGAACCAACTTCCTTATCTGCAAACTGGAGGCAAGAATATAGTGCTTACGAGTTATGTTAAGATTAAACAGGATAATTAATGTGAACCACATTTTGTAAATGTCACAGAACTATGAAAATATTAGCTTAGAGGGTACTGATAGAGTCAAACTTTTGAAAGTAGCCAGAATTCCTGATTGCTTATGTTTAGGTCATGGAGTCTCTCAAAGACAGGAAAACCCTCAGTCTTCCATACATAACATTTATCTGCCCATGGATACCTCAAGTACCTGCTTCTGGGCATGTGATAGCTAATCCTGATTGTCCTTGACTCAACTGAAAGTTGCATACAACATTAGTATAGCACTGTTCCAAGTGTGTCTTTGAGGGCTCTGGCATAACCAACGGTTCAATCCATGCATAGGTTACAATCTGAATAGAATATTGGGAGTTGGTAGAACTATGGAAAGCGCTGCATTGTTGGAAGAGGTAGGTTACCAGGTTGGTGACCATGAGGTACCCCCTCACTGAGAAGCATGGAACTACCCTACCGTATATGGCAAGCTCTGCAGTCACGAGCCAAGATGCTTCTCTCCTCTCAGAAGTTGTTTTCTTAGGCATCTTGCCACAGTGACAAAACAGATGACTTAAAGAGGGCACTTGAAATAATCTTCATTTTTCCACTCAATTCCAATATTAGCAAGTGCTTTGGAGAGACAGACTATCATCCGTTTAAATTCATCTCTGAAGTAAAGGGCACAGGTACATGGGAGCCATGTGGCTGATAAATTTTATACACGTCATAGTTTTGCCCCAGATGAGGCTTGGAGACGGAAGGTGAATTCGGTGCCATCTGCATTGTTTAGTCATTCCAGCTTAGGTTGGTCATGGAGAAAGGAAAAGCAGATCCTTTTAAAACTCTGTGCCCAGTACCTTTCTCCCCAGTTTCCAAGTTGGAACACAGATGATAAAAAGGGCTTTAAAACGAAACATAACAAACTTGTTATTCTCCTATAATATCGGACAGATGATGCTAACTAGAAAAGATGAAAACAAATTACTTATAAGCCCAAACTGGACTATTCAATTGAAGTGAATTGAGTGATTGATGGAGTTACCTAAATAATCCAAGCCCAGTGGAATACTCTTGCCTTATCTGGATCCTGTTCTGACTTTCGGCTGAATGGTCCAGACAGTGATCTCAATTCTTAATTCATTTTGCATGTGTAGTCACCAACACATAGCTTCAAAATAAAATCTATTTCATCAGACATTCCTAGTGTGTATTTGTCTTCCTGCTTGGGAGAAATTCTGTTGGAAAGTGAAGATTGCCTAATTAACCAGTGCAGTTCATATGAGCTAGATAATTATTGGAAAATAATTGATAGTATATAGGTGTGACCTGCTAAGATGTTGGAAACATAGAGACAGGTGGCTTTTAAATGAATGGAGTCAGAGAGAAAAACCAACTCTACATCACTTTCCCCTTGATCCTTGGGCGTGCTCAGTAGTTACAGATACTAAGACTTAACATGCGTGCATATCAATAAGTACTTAGGTCTGTATATTGCTTTAAGAGGTCATATACCAGATGACCTTGTCAGAAATAGTTAATATTTCTGTGGCACATTCTAGTAATGAGGTCATAAACTCAACATGCTGTAAGTGTAGTTAAGCCCAAGGAAGTTTCCTAGCGTACAATTTCAGATGTATCTAAATGGTGGAGAAAAATGAGCAAATGATTATGAAGCCAGGCTTACAGAGCAAAGGGATGGGGATTCAACAGAGAGAAGAGAAGATTTTAAGAGATAGTTGAGGAAAAGAGTCTAAGGAGGCCAGAGAAGCAAATGGCCTTGGATTCCTGAAAGAATTTGGTGTCCATATTTTTAAAGATCTTAAAACTGGGGCATAGTGCAGTATAAATGGCTGGGAGTAAGGTCAACATGCCTTGAAGCCCCCTTACCAATAACCAAGTTCAGCATTGTTAAGGGTGACACAACCACACAGGACATGTGTGTTCTTCTTAAAATGTCCAACCTGAACCTACTTAAACCTTCACAGCTAGACTTCAGAATGTAGGGAATACTGAGGGTAAAGGGAAAAGCTAAAACTATCACACAGGGAGAGAAAAAACCAGAACTATGATGTAGAGCAACATTGCCTTTTTTCTAAGCATACCATGAAAACAAAAGTAGAATGATTTTTCTAGAAAGAGGCACAGAAGACATTCAGTAGATGGGGGTTAAATTACTTTTCTTTTCAATTTTAATTTATTTTAGTGTGCATAGTGGTAGGAGAAGGAGGGCACACACACACCACAACATGTGTGGAGGCCAGATGACAACTTGGAGGAGTTAGGTCTCTCTTTCTACCATGTGGGTCCCAGGGATCTAACCCAAGGTGTCAGGCCTGGTTGCAAGTGCTCTTACCCACCGAGCCATCTTGATGGACCAAAATTGGGGTTAAAAAAAAGAGCCAGATGTAACATGTTTCAGAAACAAATGGAAAAATTGAACTGGCTATTAGATGTTACTTTGGAATTATTACTTGTCTAGGTGTGATGATAGTGATGGGTTTAAGCAGGAGAGTGTTCTTATTCTTGTGAGTTGAGTGATAAAAGTTGTAAGAGTGAAGTAGCATAGTGTCTATAGTTTCCTCTCATAATGTATTCCATGCACAGATGTGGAAAGGTGTCAGCAGCTTTTGATTCTGGGAATTCAGCATACGGATTATCATCATATCAGTCTTTGAATGGCCCAGTGTGTTTGGAAATTTCTTATGAGAGGAAAGAGGGACTACTAAACATTTCCTGGACTTATAAATAAAATAATGTACTTCACACTCAACTTGAGAAATACAACTTTAATGCATTGAATAAAATTTTAGAAAAGGATATTCACCAGTTTTATCTTTTGATCGGTGCTGGGTATGAGGCTGCCAAACATAAGAATTTGAACTTGTCTAAAATGTGAAATACTCAAGGGTCAACAAAAGGAGAGTTGAAGATAAAGATAAGTAGTGTAGGGGATGGATCATCACGATTTGGTTGTAGAATGTTGTGGAGAAAGTGAGTGTGGTGTGCTGAACTTTTGTGAGCTTTTTTACTTTGAAGCCAAGCCAGTGCTCATTGTCATCCAGTAGCTGACCCATGGGAGGAGGGGTGTGAAGGAAGGTAGCTGGATGGGTCTTTAAGGATAAATCCCACCTTGATTGGTATTCAGAATGATGTATTCTTAACTATGGGTCAAAGCATGGGGATTTATCAGTGGAATGTGAGGGGATTAATGGAGACAGTTCAGTAATCAGTGAATAGACCTCTGGGTAGTATATTCATGACAGTGTAGGACATTTTTTTGGAAGCTGTCATAAAGAGGAGTGAGACATAAATAACACTAGCGTTGGAAATTCTGTAGTGATTTTCACCTTTGTAGAGAGTGCCAAGATGGAGGAGGGAAACTTAGTCTTTTCTTTTGTTTTATTTTTACTTTTGTAGAAAACGTTATTTAATTTTTCATAGTCTAAAATATTTTCTTATGTTAGGATCAGTAGACATCACAGGAATCATTTAGAGTAGAAATAGAGAGGAAGTAAGGGGGCTTCGAGGGTAGACTTCCTAAAGTAATTGGTAAATCATAGTCTTGGCTAACTTAAGCTTCTGTGTTACTTGTAGTAAATTGTGCGCTCCTTATATATTTGAAAACATTTGCAAGTTTCTTCACTCTGTGACTGAGTTAGAATTACAGCTTCAGTGGTTACAGTTACCAACTCTTTGCAGGGAAACTTGTTTTCATTTCCATTCCAGTTTTCCTCTCGAGGAGAGGCCCAGTTTCAGAAAGTCTCTGTCCGGTCTATTACTGCATCATGGGGATGTTAAATCTACACACTCTTTTCATTGTATAGGGTGACTTTTGTTTCAAATTGGTTCCCTTAATAGTGACCTAAATTCGAATCTTACATGGCATCTGCAATTGTGATTGTTCAAATTGGGTTTAACTGACTGCCCAGTTGTTGAAAACAAGCCTTTTACAGAGACCCAGAGATGCCAGATAGTTTGAAAAGGCCTCGATTGTGAAGTGTTTAGAATCACAACAATAGAGCTCAGGGTCCAGCTTCCATGCTGGCCCCATCATTGCCAGGTTACACAATCATGCGATCATGGTCTCTTTGTTGAATGCGGTAACACGGACTGTAATTAGACACAGGCGTTACAGAGAAGGCAAAGCAAAATGTCTCAAGACCTTCATGTTGCAAATGCTGAAAGAGCAGAAAATTCCACATATAAACACCCAGATTAACTATGAAGTGCAGAAATACTGGAAAACCTGAAGTAGATATAAACAGAACAGTTTTACAGTGCACTAACATAGATAAAAGAGGACACGTTCATAGAATTACAGCCATGGAGAGTTAAAGAAATGAACACAGTGGATCTTGCAAAAACTTCCATAAAGATTAAAAAAAATCCTAAGCCACAAACTTGAAGATGAAGGGGTCTAGTATACATTCTACTGAAGAAAAGAAACTCTCTGGAGATTGTAAGGAAAAGGAGGGAGTATACATGCTGTGAAACACCCAAGTCATTGGAAAAAAAAAACCTCTGTATCCATTAATTATCCATCATATAAATAATATGTCCTGAGGCAAAATTGAGTTTAAGTGACACGAGAACTGTTTGGTAGTCTCTTAGAGGTGCCAGACACCATTGCAGTGGTTCTCCCTGGGCAGGAAGAATGGAAACAGAATAGACCCATGAAGAAAAACAGTCATTGGAGATAGGGCTGCCTTGTGCAACACGCTGAAGGTCAGAGCTCAGTGCTAAAATACACATGTATACTTGCATCGAAGAAGGGAGAATAGGACCACTCTGTTTTTGTTTGGAACAAAAATAAACACTATTGAGAAATTAGCAGGAAAGCATGAACTGGAAACAGAGAGTGTGCTAACTGCATGGCTCAACGTACTTTTAAGAAAGTGTGAAGAAGAACTTCTTAGCTTTATTTGCATAGATTCTGTATTGTATTTCTCCTTGCTATGACAGGAAACCACAAAACCTACAGTAGAATGGTTTACTTTGGTTCATGGTTAACTTTAAGGGAGCAGCACCCACAATGTTGGGGAGTCAAGGTGGCTAGAGCTGGCTTAGTCCTGGGTATTGTGAGCTTGTGGCATAGCTTTCCCACCTTTTCGAGAATGTGGAAGCAGAGATTGGCTTCACCCGAGGCCCAGGCTGAGATGTAGCCCTCACTGTCTCTACTGGTGATCTAGTCTGCTGGTTATGCCCCAAGGCCAAAAGCTTCCACAACCTCCCCAGAGAGCCCCAATGATTGGGGACAGGTATTCAAGAATGCAAGACTCTGAGGGACGTTTTACACTTAAGCCCTAACAGAGACTAATGGGAGATTGGGGAAGTAGATGTGAGGCCTGCTGATGCACATGTCAGGGAGAGAGGGAAGGAAGAAGGAAGAAAGAGAGATGGGCTGTAGACTTTCAAACTCGTTTCTCGGTGATGGGAAAGTAATTTATTGTTCAGTTTATAGAGCTAGGATACTAAGTTTTACTTAGAAAACTGCTCTTTAATTTCTACATATTATAGACTGACTCTGTATATTAATAGAGTGAGCCTAGAGTGAAAATGGAAATCCTAGCTTTGCCCCAAGAGCGTGCTAGGATTTTCTTAACATTTTTCCCTAAATGGGGTCCAGAAACTACCAAAACCAGATTGGATGCTTAAGAATAAATGCGGGGCTGGTGAGATGGCTCAGTAGGTAAGGATACCTGCTGCCACGCCTGATGACCTCAGTTTGACCCCTGGGACCCCCATGGTGGAAGGAGAGGACAGACTCCCACAAGTTGCCCTCTGACCTCCTGCACACTGTGGCACATGCGGGTACTACCCCTGAAATACATACATAAATGTAGTAAAACTTCCTTTTAAAGAGTAAATGCTTATAAGACCTTGACCTCTCAATTATGTAGTGCTCTTATCTGGAGATAATAGAGTTTGCAACCTTGTTCAGCAGAAGGTGAAAGGCAATGTGTGGCCTTCTTTTCCCTTGCTGTTGACTGATGCCCTGTGTCTTTAGGGCTGGGCTTGTTCAGTTAAACTTGGGCCAGAGCAGTGGCTTTCATCTTTCAGAGGTGCTTCTGACCAGAGGTTTGGGAAGGCAGAGCTGGCTTTCCCAGTCATCTGCCTTCTTCATAAACAGAGCTCCTAGTCTGGGTATGCTGATCACATTTACTGGTTTGGCCTTCTTCTGGCAGAATAAGTCATCAACACCAGCCACTTCCTATGCCATCTGTGTTTTTCTTCAGTGTCCCTCTCAAGTGCTCCCTTGTCATAATCCAAGAAACACTTAATTGAGTGTTAGCGAGTCCGTGTCTCCAGTGGCTCTAACATGACTGCTCTTTGTATCCATCCTTGCCAGACTTTACCTGTGTCAATATCAGGAGATTTTGCTGAAGGTGTCGTGCACATCTCAGTGATAGGTGCTGGAGGTCTTAAGTGTTCACTGGTCCTTTTCCAGAAGCTTCTGCCAGACAGCCTGTGAGGGGCCCGCTTCCCTGGAGTGGAGAAAGTTCAGCAAAACACAGCGATAGGATCCAAAGGGGGGAAACACCACATGTGAGAGAGAACATGCGTTCATGTCACTGGGTTTCTGCCAGCAGAGGGGAGAACTGCTAGTTTTCCTTGGATGAGGGATGTGGGCTCAGACATCGGGAGAGTCAAATATAGATTCTCAGAACTGGAGTAGTATATTTCACAGAATGGGCAGGACCCAGACACGGTACTTCCTGTAGCCCAGTGTCTAGTCTTCACCCAGGCAAATGCTCCGTAGGTTCCCCAAGGACTGTCAGCCTCAAATCTTCACACTCCCTGACCTGTTCCATACAGAAGCAAGTCTGGCTTTCCCTGACTCTTTTTTCAGATATTTTTTCTGTTTTATTGGCCATGAAAAGACTTTTGCTGTGACATGGACTATCATCAAGCTTCCGTATTTTACCTTTAGGGTGCATCAAAACCATAAACCTACTAATTACCAGACTCTTGGTTTGTACCCAGGAACAGACATTGAAAATAAGATATGAAACAGAGTTTGGGGCTTTTGGTAAATCTCTCCTGATACTGACAAAGTTATGACTGTGTTGAAGGGAGTTTGAAGAGAATATAGATTGTCTTGATGGACTTTTAGAGTCTATATACTACAAGAATGTTTAAAGAATTACAGTTGCTATTTCTAGAAGCTAAAGTCATTTCTTGTCCCGATTCCATTGGATGGAATTAATATTTGCTAAACGGAAGTCGAATCATCTGGGTTACTAAGAGAGAATAGTTTGGAATCTGTCTTGTGAATTTGTCGTGATAGAAACGATTTCATGAGGTATTCTGAGAAACGATAAGATTTGTTCCTATCTGCCTCACGCCATTCCTGATATGATAATAGTGTTGTGTTTTTTCTTACACTTCCACTTTACCTTTCTTGTGCTTCCTTTTATGTATAAAAGTATTTATATGCAAGCTGAGTATTTGCTTTTATAAGACCGTCCCCAGAGGCTATATATTTGCCCTAGTAATACTACCATTGCGTAGTTTTTCTAAGGTTTATTTTAATTTTAATTATGTGTATATGTATGTGGGACATACTTGAGTCAAGGTAATCTCAAAGGCTAGAAGTCACCAGATCTATTGAAGCTGGACTTACAAGC
>LZPO01109096.1:0-28105 GCA_001675575.1 Neotoma lepida
TTCCAGAGGTCCTGAGTTCAATTTCCAGCAACCACATGGTGGCTCACAACCATCTGTAATGAGATCTGGCGCCCTCTTCTGTATACATAATAAATCAATAAATCTTTAAAAAAATAATAATAAATAAGATATAAAAATAAGTCTCTGGCTCTTAAATTGTGTACTGGCTAGTTTTACGTCAACTTGACACAAACTAGAATTTTCTTAAAAAAAGGAAACCTCAATTTAGAAAATGCCTCAATAAGGTTCAGTTGTAGGGCATTTTCTTAATGCCATTATGGGTGGTGCCATGGGCTGGTGGTCCTGGAGTCTATAAGAAAGCAGGCTGAGTAAGCCATTGGGAAAAAGACAGTAAACATCACACCTCCATGGCCTCTGCTTCAACTCCTGCCTCTAGGTTCCAGCCTTGCTTGAATTCCTGACCTAGCTTCCTCCATTGACAGACCATAGTCTAGAAGTGTAAGTAAAATAAACCCTTTTCTCCTCGAGTTGATTTTTGTCATGGTGTTTTATCACAGCAACAGTAATCCTAACTAAGACAAATTGTTTATAGATAAATTTCCATCAACTGTCTAGAGTCACTTAATTGTAGTATCCTTATTAGAGCTAAACTTCTTAAAGATGCTCAAATTCTAAGGACAGGAGAGACACACAGGGTTATATAGAGATTGTTTACAAACTTAGGAGGTTGGAATTAAGGCATTGAGTGCCTGGGAAGGGGCATAGCTTCTGGGTCTTCTGTCAACTGGCATTGTTTAAGAGTCTTCCCATAAGGCCTTCTGTATAAACGCTAGAAGAGACTCAGAAACAGAGTACGACACTGACATCTACCTTGATAAATTCCTCTTCTGCATCATTTTTACCTCTGTATTTCTAACCCTGAATGATACATTATTTATTTTCAAAGAATAAATAAAGAGCTTGTGCCCTTTTCACTATATTCAAAGCCAGTATGTAGCAACTTTTCTTTTCTCTGAATCTAATATTCTTGCTTTCCTCTTACAAAGAAGTTTATGATGAAGGACTGCTCAAGAGAAATAAAATAATGCTCCCATTAAAAATTATTGACTTAATTACATCTAGAAAACCCATTTCAAGAAAACATGTTTACATATTTGGGAGATCCAGACAGTGTTTGGGAAGAGGGGTAGTAAGTCTACCTATGACAGCCAATATCTAAATTTGTCCTCCTCCATGGACAGAGAGTCTAGACAATTTTCAGCTGTGAGGGTAATGTTCTTGCTGGGATGTAAACCTGACAGAAGTGAAAGAGCTAAAGGGTATCTTCCAAGGGTGGGTGGGGGCAGTGTCTCAGCATCTAGCACTCAGGGTGTGCCAGTTCCCCAATCCCCTTGATTTGGTACAGTGTTCACACTGTTAGTGAATCCAGTTTTACAAACCCAATGTCTTCTGTTTTACCGTTTTCAAAGAAAAGACTAGCAGGCATAATGTTTCTTCACCATGGCATGGAAAGGAGCATGAACACAGGGACCCCCACATCTTTCATGTTCTAATGGCCCTCCTTGACTTCTGGGTCCAGAGGCATCTGGTATTACACTTGGGAGTCTTATGAGGTTTCTCAGATGTAAATCCTATTATTCCTCAATTACCTCCATTGACAGTGCCATATCATCATATTTCTTAGTTTTGTTAGTTATATATAATCAAAGTCTTCATACACTCAAAAACATACTGTTGTTTCCTCCCCTCATAAGTCCATATTTGTAGGTGTGTGTCTTTCAAACAACTTTTAATATAATTAAGCATGCTTTTAAGTAAAATTGGATGGATTTGTACATGCATATGCATTTATTTTCATCTTAATACTGAAACATTTTATTTGAAAACATTCAGTTAAGTTCCTTGATAGAGCACAATGTCATTTTTGACCCATGTGGCCAGACAAAGGCCCTGTTCCCTATGGCTTTCCAGTGGGAAGGAATTGCATAGGCCACTTGCTCGGTTCTTGGAAGATGAACAAGGTGGCTGTTAGGCTGAGTCTCAAAAGCTGAGATGAAAGAAGGAAGTCACCTGCTGTGTATCTTGTCTAACTTGGTCATGTCCTCCTCTTACCTTTATCTCTTTTCTATCCCTAACTTGTTTTGAACTTGAAAAAATTAGTTATTTTATTGTGTTTGTGTGCACATATACATGAGAATGTAGAGAACAGAAGAGAAATCTCAGGAGTTGGTTCTCTCCTAATACCTTGTGAAACTGATGAAATTCAGGCCATCAGGCATGTGCACAACCACCTCTACTCACTGATTTTATTTTATTTTTGAGACAAGGTCTCATTTGTTTGAGGCTGGCCTTAAGCTTATATGTATCTGAAAATGAACTTGAATTTTTAATCCTTTTACGTCTACCATTGAGAATTGTGATTACAGATTTGTAATCCCACACAAAGATTTATGTGGTGTTGATGACTGAATACAGGCTTCATGTATGTACATATGGCAAGTACTTTACCAGCTGAGCTATGTCATTAGCTCGTGTTCCAAATTTCTTCCCCTATATTGTTCCATGGTCCCATGACTTGCTCTATCTCCTTTTTCTTTGTTGCTTGGTAGTATTTTGCAGTCTCAGCCATAATAAATCTTTTCCAACAGCACTTGACTCCTGATTTACATCACCTTAGGTCTAAGAGTTTGTGACTAAATATAATATTTATACAATCTTGTTATTTCTGTTTTATAGATTCAGAAACTGACCTGGAGAGGGCAAATAGACGTGATCAAGAACACAGAGCTCTGAACCCAAGCCATCAACTTTAGAATTCACACATTACCATTGTCTATTGACCATTTACAAATTGTATCCACATGCCAACAGTTTTCTGAGATACATAAATCAGTATAAGTAAATAAATTAATAGATATCACTTAACTCTCATTTTACACATGGATCAAGCTAAAAGGGAAGGTGTTGCAGAACTGAACAAGAAAATTAACAGCTTGACCCTAATGGAGACATATAGAATCCCAAATTATTCCATGTAGTTCAGGCTGGCCTTGACCTCACTACGTAGTTGAGGATAACTTTGAACTCCTGATTTTCCTGCACTTTTGAAAACATATGTTTAAGTATGTGGAATATTTATAAAAATCGTTCATAAAACAAACCTTAATTTTTAAGTATTAGAATATAGATCACTTTCCATGAATATAATACAATTAAATTTAAAACAAATAGGCAAAAAACTCATGTATTGTGGAGTTAGAGCATGAAAACAAAACTTTTGGATCAAACAACAGATCATAAGGAAAACTAGAAAATATTTATTGTGAGAACTAGATGAAGTCATGAGTGAATGTCTATTATTGACATGAGCATAGCCATGTCAAGATTTCCAATGCATTAGACCCATGTTTATCAGTGCTTACAAATGTTGACCTTTAGCTAAGACCTACACACACAGAACCCATCAACTGAGATTTCTTCCCAGATAACTGCAGCCTGAGACTGCTCCCCTACAGGAACCTCCTCAGTTGTGTTGTGTATGATAAATGCACTGAGTTTCCAGTCTCTATTACAGCATGTGGCATACCCCATCCCAGCTTTTCTGTATATGTGTTTGTTGTTTCTTCATGCAGCCACCTTGTAAACCAGTATGAAGAATTTTGGTTCCATATGATGCAGCTATACCTCTCCTTGTCATATTTCAAAAGACTTTGTATTCTTCTCCAGAGATACTTGATCAGTAGTTATTGCTGCTCAATTTACAATACCTAGGAAACAGAAGCAACCTGAATGTCTGTCAACTGAATGATTAATGGAAATGTGGTAAGTAAGTAAGTAAGTAAGTACACACTATGGAACAATATTCAGGTGCAAAGAAAAATGGAATAATGAACTTTTAGGTTAAAAACACAGGACTAGGAAAGATAATATTGAGTAGGTAAACCAGACCAAGAAAAAATATACGTCACATGATCTTTCTCATCTAAGGCTCCTACCTGCAAATCTTCAGATATGAGTACATATCATAGAATAAGTACAGAAACCAGAGAAGTAATAAGGGACCATTGCCAGGGTAGATGGGTTGTGTTGCAGGTCACCCTATCTGGACACTCTTTGGGGGAGGGAATAAGGTGTGGCATCAATGACACAGACACCAGGAGTCAGGTGAAAAGCAAGTAGCAGAATCATTTATTGCAGATATGTGACAAATCTATAACCCCCCTCCCAATTTCCTACTGGCAGCCAGAGACTCTCTCAGCTCTGTTGTCTTTCTTTCATTGGTCCTCAGCATTCTGATGGTCATGCAACACCAATCACCAGGTGCAGCAACAGACTCCAAATTGGCTCAGTGGGAAGTAGCTAGCATGCATGCCCATGCGCACTACCCAGAACAGGGCAGCTGCAGCTCTATCAGGATAGCTTGCTGAGCTCCTCCTAAATATACACCTTTTTGTTTATTTTCTTTGGCAGCACAGCAGGAGCCAAGGTTCTATTCCTCAGCCTTGTTGTCTCTGCCTCAGAGAGCATCCAGCATAATGGACTGCGCCTGTCTTAGGTTGTCTGCCATACAGAATCTTATCTGTCACTGACTACCAGCCCTCTGGGAAGCACGCCAAAGTGGAGGGAGCAGCAGTTATGCAGCAGCCTTATGTATTTCCATAAGCCAAGCCTGTATAACCTCATGGGGAGACCCACACTCAGGAGACTCTAGCACGATGAGCACCTGGATGGTGGTCTTGTTGATGGATAGTTGTCATGACACATGCTGTAACAGACACTTGAAAATGATAATTATTAACAGAAAGGCCAAATGTTCTCAAAGAGTGTGTTAGACTCAGGTGTGAGGGGTTTAGTGAGGGGCTTCAATGGTTCATTAGGCCATGACTGTATGCACATACAGTATCTCGATGGAGAGTGGTGTTTGGGAGCTGATCCTGGGTCCCACCTCCTAGAGGATCAGCCCTTATTTGGAGGCACAGGACAAATCAAAACTGAAAGATGTACCTCCCTAACTGGACAAACAGACAAGGAAAGGGAAAGGGAGTGGGGATCCCAGTGCTCACCTCTGAAGGGACTAAAAACATAAAACATAAAGGAGCCAACTCAAAAAACAATCACCAAGCAGAGGGCATTGAACCATGTTGTGGAAGAAAGGGGACATATAGAAGAACAGTGATACCTGCATGGGCACCAGCCCTATACTGGGTGCCATGCTTTGTGGGTCACCCTATCTGGACACCCCTTGGAGATGTGTGAGAAGGCATGGTGTCAATAACACAGACACAAGGAGTCAGGTGAGAAATAAACAGCAGACTCATTTATTGCAGATATGGGACAAACCTATATACTCCCTCCTGATTTCCCATTGGCAGCCAGAGACTCAGCTGTGTTGTCTTTCTCTCATTGGCCCCCCAGCATTCTGATGGTCATGCATCACCAATCATCAGGTAAAGCGGCAAACTTCAAATTGTCTCAGCAGGAAGTAGTTAGCACACATGCCTATGTGCACTACCTGGAACAGGGCAGCTATAGCTCTATCAGGCTAGCTGCCTGCACTCCTCCTAAAGGGTTGCAGGAGCAATAGAAATAGGAACAACTGGACATGGTAAAATGGGATAAATGCTGGGCCCTCTAATTATGGAGTGGGCAGTAAATCTAGAGAGATGAATGATGAGGATGTCTTTCTGTATGCTGTGAATATGTGTTGCTCTGATTGATTGATAAATAAAATGCTGATTGGCCAGTAGCCAGGCAGGAAGTATAGGCGGGATAAGCATACAAGGAGAATTCTGGGAAGAGGAAGGCAGAGACAGGAGATGCCAGCCAGCTGCCCAAGGAGCAACATGTAATGGGGTGCAGGTAAAGCCATGGAATATGTGGCAACATATAGATTAATAGAAATGGGATGAGTTTAAATGTAAGAGCTAGTCAGTAATAAGCCTGAGCAAGTGGCCAAACAGTTATAATTAATATAAGCCTCTGAGTAATTATTATAAGCGGCTGTGGGACTGTGGGGCCTGGTGAGAGCCAGACAAAACTTTCTCTTACAAATGGCGTCCATACATGGTGGCAAGAATTTTCACCTGAAACCTGAGAAAATTTAATAAGAGACTCTAAAATGGAGTAAAAAACAGGTTCCTGCTTCATGTCTCATGTGGGTCATTAGACGCTGCAGCATTCAGGCTTGAGCACAACATGGCTGTGGATTGCCACTGTTGTACACAGAGGCATCTCCAAGCAGCATATTGTGATGCATGGTGGATTTAGCCTTTGCTAATACAGACAAAAAAAGAGGTTTCCGGGCTACACCTACTGCTTCCGAGAGTTGCTGGTACACATGGCCCAGAGCTGGAGATGAGTTACCTCCACCATGTTGAAAAACTGAAAGGGGGGTGGAGGCAGCAGCCAAAACTGCTGTTTCAGCCTTGCCATGCTGCAATTTAAAGTGATAGATTCACAATAAGATGGACTCAGACGGAATAACTTCTAACAGTTTACAATGTGTGTAAAAATGTACATGGGCTTGAAAGAGAGAAGAAAAGGAATATATATGCAATTATATAAAGAAATAGAAAGTTTTAAAAAATAAAGTCTTTAAAGAGACATTAAAAGTAATATAATTAGCCACGTAAAGATGGATATTACACTGAGAATCTGGATTCTGTTGTCTTTGGGATTTTTAACTGCAGAATGTATCCCTGATGAGTCAGAATTAACTTTGTTATTTATTCAGTTACAGGACATAATCAGGAACAGGAAGCATCCCTTATATATAACTCACATACGATTCCATGTGGGTCTGCCAGGCCGTCTAGCACAAGGTAATGATGAGGTTGATAAACTATTGATAGGAAATGTGCTGGAGGGCTCAGAATTTCATAAAAAACATCATGTCAATAATAAAGGTTTAAAAAATGATTTTTCCATAACTTGGCAACAAGCCAAGGCAATATCTTACTTGTTCTTTTTACAATCAGACTCCACTATCAGCAGGATGTAACCCAAAGGGTACTCAGAGGAATGAAATCTGGCAGATGGATGTGATTTATTTTGCAGAATTTGGAAAATTGAAATATGTACACCAAAGCATTGATACTTATTCAGGATTTCAATGGGCAAGTGTTTTGAATTCTGAAAAAGCTGATTCGGTAATCATGCATTTGTTACAAGTTATGGCTATCATGTGTATACCTGTACAAATTAAAACTGACAGTGCTCCAGCATATGTCTCTGCTAAAATGAAACAGTTTTTTGCTTATTACAATGTAAAGCATATTATAGGTATACCACATAATCCTACAGACCAAACAGTCATAGAATGTTCAAATCAAACTCTAAAGGATATGCTAAATAAACAGAAAGGGGTAACAAAACCCCCTAGAAATAGATTACATAATGTTCTATTAATTTTGAATTTTCTCAATGCTAATAAGAAAGGAACAAAAGCTGTAGAGAGACATTGGATAATAGAAAAAAACTTCAGGATTAAATCAGCCTATATACTTTAAGGATGTTCTGACCTCAGAATGGAAACCAGGATATGTGTTATGCTGGGGACAAGGTTTTGCTTTTGTTTTTATAGAAGATAAGCTTTGGATACCATCAAAATTGATAAAGGTTTGATTTGAACAAGAGAGACCTCTGAATTAGAAGAGGTGATAGTTTATCAACCAGCATAACCATCCTATTTAAAATTAACTTATACCACTAACAAATGCTTTTCATTTAATCAGAAATAATTTGCCAAAAGGGAATTCCCCAAAGTTAAGCTTGGGGAAGGGTTTTTGTTTTTGTCTTTCTGAAAAATGAAGGCTAAGGAATCTGAAGAACACTGGACAAATGAGACATCTGAAAAAAAAGTACAAGTCATCCAGAATAAATGTCCAAAGAAAAAGAGTAAATTGGCCAATTGGTATATCATATATAAAATTTCATAAGTATTCCTAAATGTTTGTTTCTGCTCTTCTCTACAGACACTTTACACAAATGGTCTTTATGTAGTCCTAGTTCAATTAAAAGTTAAAGCTGGCTTTGGAGTTGGAAAATGGCTCTCGCCTCTAATCTCAAGCATGCTTGTTAAAGAAAATGCAAAATCTCTGTATGATGTCAGAAAAGCCATCTGAGAGGGGAGAGAAGAAAACCGAAAACTTAAGGGACTATTCTCTTGCACTAATCTTAATTCTTTGGTTCTATTTTGATTCTTTAAACTCTTCTTCAGGTATGAATTTTATATCAAAATTTATAAGGTTTATATATATACATACATATACATATTTTAAACTTTTGTCATGATATTAATGGTCATATAGAATATTAATTAATTCTAGAAAAAAAAGCTTCATTTAGCTGCCTATACATGTCTTTTTTTTGTGTGTTCAAGTCTATCAGTTTTCTGTAGGGAATCATGACCAGGCCTGAAAGCAAATTTGAAATCTCCGGAAAGATGTTGGGGCCCCATAATGATGATTTCACATGGACAATAATAATACCACTAAGTTGACAAACATCACCCAAAGATCAGCTTTGGACTGCAAACTGCTCAGGACAATTTTGAGATGGTTGGTTGGGATGATCCAGCCTCACAGACTATTCAAGCAAGGACTTGAGATAAGCCCTACACTTTTGCATTATGCAGAGACTGGACAAACAATGATACAGCTACCACTGCAGACTTGACAATTAACCTAAAAAAATTTCTTTTCAGCATCCCCTTAATATGCCTTCACCCACAAACAGCAAGAAGCAATTTTAAGAAAATGATGCCCACATTCCCAAGAGGTGGGGTGGTTGGTTTTTGGTCTTTCAATGAGTTTTGGGTTTTGGATAATTTTCATTGTTTAGGATGGTTGTTTACAAGTTGTTATTGTTAATGGTCAGGAAAAAGGCTTAATAAAGGAGATTAGATTTAAGATTCTTGTTTTAAAAAGAAGGATATAGATAAGAAGTAGATTATTGAATCTACTCTGAAAAGAGAAAAGAGAGGATATAGATACAATATAGATAAAATATAGATTATTAAAACTACTTTTAAAAGGCAATTACTAGTTTTAAATATTTTACATTGGATTGTTTTTGCATATTATATACAAATTATGTATATTGATACAAATTTGAGAATGATTTTGTTAGAAAATATTCTATGTAACTGTTTTGTTTTATGTAATTTTACTATATTGAAATTGAAACCTTTCTTTTAAATAGAAAGAAAAGGGGAAACAATGAGGATGTCTTTCTGTACACTGTGAATATGTATTGCTCTGATTGATTGAGAAATAAAATGCTGATTGGCCAGTAGCCAAGCAAGAAGTATAGGTGGGATAAGCAGACAAGGAGAATTTTGGGAAGAGGAAGGTAGAGTCAGGAGATGCTAGCCAGTTGCCCAAAGAGCAACATGTAATGGGGTGCAGGTAAAGCCACAGAACACGTGGCAACATATAGATTAATAGAAATGGGATGAGTTTAAGTATAAGAACTAGTCAGTAATAAGCCTGAGCAAATGGCCAAATAGTTATAATTAATATAACTCTCTAACAATTATTACAAGTGGCTGTGGAACTGTGTGGCCTGGCAGGACCTGGACAAAACTTTTTCTTACAGATGAGGATAAAGTAACAGCAAACATGCATGAGTCTTAAGGAATCATACCACTAAGTATCTCCCAATAAATAACTATAATACATGAGAGTTGTTACATAAATTTACACATATATTTCAAATAAAATAACTAGCATGGCATGATAACTCCAAGGGTGCAGAAGTGGCTTAAATACCTTAGTGATAACCAACAACTTTTTAATTGGACTTATAACCTGTTTAACAGGAGGGCAATTATGCTGGATTTTTGGAAAACTAATCACCTACTCAGGGCTAGTAAAGTCATAGATCTTGGATGAACACCTACAATTGCCATATTACTAAACCAGCACACTCCCTAATTACATGCTAAACATTTGACCTTATACCCACATGTGTCAAGCCACAAGAATATGAAATAGAAGTCCAGCTGTATATAATAAGCTATACCTAGACCAGGCCAAGGATCAGTCAAGTGGGAAGCCATCTAGTATGGACTATTTGGTGTTACATGGCTTAATATTCAGCTGTGTCTTGTTATGAATTCCTTGTGCTCATAATTCTCCTAGAATGTGTGTGTATGAACCTCCATTTAGGGCATATATGGTCAAAGTATTTGGATGAAGTCTCATAGATAGACCCTGTTGCCTCTGAGTTCCCAACTCCCTTTTTGATATTTGTTTTGGGAATCTGCCTTTTGAAAATATCCTCCTTAGCTACTTCCTAAGGTAAGGCCAACCCCAAACAAAGCATTGAAGAACAAGCAAGGAACAGAATAGCTACCAGGCCACCTGAAGCCCCAAAACTAAGGTAAAATTTAGAGACAAGCTGTCTCCCAGGCCAAGTGCCTGGTCCCCTAGAAGCATAGCTTTGTTTCTTGTGCAAATCAAGTTCAGATCCTCCCCTCTTTCTTACTGCCCCAGAGCAACTTCTTGGAACAAAGGGGTCTCCTCTTAGCAGGTGCTTCAAGCTGTGATGCAGATCGACTATCTATCAGTACTCCTCCCCCACCCTATTGGGAAACTGGCAGCAGAGAAAAATAGTCACAGTTTTATTTTTAATGACCTACAGATTTCCCTACTCGATCACTTGTAAGTTTGTAGTTGAGCACATTTATGATAGACTCATAATGTTTTCACCTAACCATAGTAAGGATATATTTCTAGAACATAAAATCCTTTTCTGATTTACTCCAACTCCTATCTGACTCACCCTTGTTCTCTCTCCTTTTGGGCTGCAAATGAAGTTGCCAGGAAGCTTCTGGTGAGGACCTTGCAATCTTGTGTTGTAGAGTAAACATGAGGTGTTGCTGCTTGGGAAAAGATATAGATCAGTCCCAAGAGAACTGGGCAGAGAGAATTGGTGGCAGAATGATGGTGGCAGATAAATAAATGAATTGGATGAAAGAGCTCCATGTATCAGGATTCATTCTCATGCAGAGGGTAGCATTTCTTCTGGGCCCCTGGGAAGTGTATTATTAAAGGCTGGTCCATTAATAATGCACACAACCCAAAGGTTATAATCTTTACCCTTTATTAAGGAAAGTTTGTAAGAGATAGAGACCATTACAGAAAATCACAACCAATCAAAATTCAGAGCAATGGAGCTCAGTGTCAACTGACACATCTGCAACACAACTAGTACACATAAGGCTAATTGAACATTGCAGAGAAAAGGGAGACAGAGCAATAGGGAGCTTACTGTGGATTGTGTCTCCCAGAAATGTCAAAATCCAAACTCATAAAGTCTCACCAGCATGACTGCCTACACATAAGCTGAACAAAGATAATGAAAATAGGCATGCTTCTGTGGTCACACAAAAAGTCCAGGAGACCTCAACCCTACACAGATAACTACCAGCAAGTAAGGACTTCTGAGACAGGAGAAACAGCCTTCTCTGGGTAAGAGCACATCAATGGATTATTCAATAATGAATGATCAGCCTTGAAAACACTTAAGTACAAATAACTTTATACAAACCATAGTCTGCTTAACAATACAAGTTACTGTGCTTGGATGTCTAAGACAGAGCAAATGGGCACACAAAAACAAAATGAGAGGGAAATGAACAGAATGTAGCAGAGAATCCAGTTATTGGCCCTAACAATTGGAGTGTCTTTCTGTTTCACAAACATCCCAAGAGAAGGGCTGTCAGTCTATAGAAGTACAGGCCACTAAGACTAGAGTCATCCCCAAAGGGTCTGAATAAGCCAGAATTGTCACAGCTTTTTTTGGAGGCAGTGATTTTGCTCCAGGATGGCACAGTGATCATCTTTATACTTCACACACTGATCTATATTGGGTGTAGAAAGCAAACAATTATCAATAGACTTCTGTGTTGTGCCCAGGTTGAGACCCTCAAAGAGACCATCAGAGACTTGAGAAATCCAGAATGCAAAAGCAAAGTTTATTCTCAGTGCACAATACAAACCAGCAGGGAACTCTCGCCCACAGCGCCCAAAGCAGCGAGGCAGGGAGGAGAGTTGCTCTTTCTTTGTGAGTTTAGCTTTTAAAGGCAAAAACCACAAAATTTCTTAGAGGGGAGGGGGTCAGTACGAGTTCATTTTTGATTAGCTTATCTTTGCTTACTCTTAGGAATTTCTACAGTTCCTGAGTTATCTTATCCATCAGCTTGACCTGTTGTTTGTCACAAAACCTTTTTTATAGACTATCTCTGGTGTTAGGACATTCTGTGGTTAATCAGATGGCCCTCCAGATATCCTGACTTTGTACTGTTTCAATTCCTGGAGCCTCTGTCAGCATTTCTGGGAATTCGAAACTTAAAACTCAGGCCTATTCTTTTTTTAGTTCAAGCAGAGGCTGTTAGTTTGGTCTTATTTTTGAGTGAGGGTCCTTCACTCTGTTTCTTTTATTCCCAAATAAATAATTTTCAGAAGGGAACAAATTTCAGTATCTTTCCTGCTGTTGATAGCAATTATTAGATTGTTTGTAGCAATGATTCCTATTTTGAAAGCCTATCATCTATATTATAAAAAAAACAGCAGTTTCTCTTTTCTTTATCTAACGTATTCAAGAGCTGTGTATTTTGAAACTAGCCAAAATATTATGTATTCAGAGCATTTAATATGCTCTATTGGGATAACGTGGACTCAATAATTTATAAAAGCCTAAATTTAGTACTCACAATACTATAGACTGTATAATGTTGGTGCTTATGTCTGTATCATCAAAATTCACTAAAGAAATATAAACACCCCTCCTAAATCTCATTAATAAGAACAATAATACTATTAATGAAGACAGAGAAATCAGCCCATAATAAACATTGGAATTCCATGTTTCAACAATAATATCATCTTCAGTTTTATGCTTCAAGATACTCATTTGGAGAGTAGTAAGTGTTTCACTGTTTCAGCAATTTATATATCTACAAACATAAGTAAATTTAAAATAATGCAATCAATCACCAAGAACTCTTTGAGAAAACTTCAGTGCAAGGTATTTTTTTCTAGTTTACCAGATGAAAGGGTTTACATATGAAGAAAAAAAATGGAACACAAAATTTATACAATTGTAAGTTAGGTTTTTCACCATGGTATATGTTTTAATGCCATTGCATGGAACATTAGATAAGATTGAAAATAATTGATAGGGTGCCTGAACTGGCCTGATCCANTGATCACAGGGATGAATACCCTAACTGCCACCATGGAGCCCTCATCCAGTGACTGATAGAGACAGATGTGGGTACCAGGCGGATCTTCAGGAGTCCAATCGATGGGAGACAGGGGGCCTTCCATGAGCAAGGGACTAAGAGATTATGATGGGAGGGTGTGCAGAGATGGCCAAGCAAACTAGTGGAGATGCATGATCTGTGGACCCATGGCTGAGAAACCCCCATGGGCCCTCATCCAGAGACAGATGGAAGCAGATTCAAGATTCATGGCCAGGCACCATGCAGAGCTCCAGGAGTTCAACTAATGGGAGAGAGGAGAGGTTCTATGAACAAGGGACATTGAGATCATGAAGCCAGCCAAACTGGTGGAAATGCATGAACTGTGGACCAATAACTGTGGAGTCCACCATGGTGCTGAACTGGGCCCTCTGGAGGCTTGAGACAGTTGTTTGGCTTGAAGCATCTGAGGGATCGAGATCTGTCCCTGATGCAGGGGCTGAATTTTTGGAGCCCAGTGCCTGAGGTGGAACACCTGGCACAATCTTGGCACAGGGAGGCAGTTCTTGTCCTGCCTTGGCTGAGAGTGCCAGTCTCTGGGGACTCACCATGGCACACCTTATTTTAGAAGAGGTGGGAATGGGGGTGGGTTGAGGGGGGGAGCTGGTGGGGCGGGAGGAAGGAGGAGAGGGGGATCTGAGGTTGGTATATAAAAGGAGTGGAAGATCTTTTTAATAAAAAAAATGCTGTACTGCTAAGATATGGCACCAAGAGACTCTGAGGCATTAGTCTGCTCTTGGTTGCTCTTATACTCTTAATTGGCATAATAAGAATGGTGGTCTGTGATTCTCCTAATAAAATTCATTTTCTATATAAAAAAAAGATTGGAGGTGATGAAAGATTTCTATATTGAATCTTTTCTTCAAAGAGATTTTTTTTTAATTATCTAAGTCTCTCATTTTTGAAAATCATGTTAAATTATTTTTAATTATAATTAAAGATATTTTCAAATTTTTGTTTATGATCTGGAGAAAATAATTAAGCAATTAAGAGCACTTGTTTTTGCAGATGACCTGGGTTCACAAGAATCCACAAAGCAGCTCATAAGTATCTACAAGTCTAGTCCCAAAGGATCTGATGCCCTCTTTTGACATCTATTAGCACCAGGCTTGCTTGCAGTGTATAGACATACATAACAGATATACACACAAGCAAAGTGTTCACACATAAAATAAAATTGTAAAAATGTAAAAATAAGAAATATTTTTGTCTGGATGCATAACCCGTATGTTGTAAATGTCAAATTATTAAATTCCTTTTTTTCATAAAACATGACAAGGAAATATAAAGAAAAAAACCCAAAATACTGTTGTGTGTTACTCTTTTTATCCAGTAATAAATTCCAAATCTAGAGATCCATGCCCACCCATCATATCTCCACATTCTAAGGCATAACTGTATTCGTGCAGTCTTTATACCACCCCACCTTTGTGAGTGACTGAAATTTCATCTGCTATATGCTTTGCAGATACTCCCAGGGAGCCTAGTTCAAATTAGGCATCGTGTGTAAAGCCAAACCTTGTGAATTCTCTTGAACCTTAGTCCCTATGCTGCCGCTAGAGGCTTAGGTGAAGGTCAGATGGTGTAGCTTATACAACAGCCAACTGTGAGTCACAATTATACATTCTTGCTGACCAGTGTAGTGGAATCAATCACATCTCTCCAATATCAGAGCTTTAAAGGACAGACTTAACTACCAACTATAAATCCCTGATCTGAATTAAACTAATCTTGTGCAAAAGCAAACACAGAATAAAACTTCCATTCAACAATGGCAGAATAGAATTTCATATTGGACACACAACCAGTAACAAGCTGCAGTAGTTACTTTAACTGAAATGATTTGGGCCCAAGCCAGGTACCTCAACTCAAAGAGAAGAACTGATCAATCTGACCCAGGATTTTAGATGGGGAAAATTAAAGTCCACCACCATATACACAGATAGTCACTATACTTTTACTGTTATTCATGCCTACAGTATGATCTGAGGAGAAAAAGAGATTATCAATACTGGGGTAAAGATTATTTAGCTTCCCCTATGAATTGCTGTCCTCTACTGTGAGACATTTCCTTCAAGAAGGACATACCCACTCCAAAAAGCCACACCTCTTAATAGTGCCACTCACTATGAGATTATGCAGGCCAATTACATTCAAACTAGCACACCATTCTAGCTCATCTCTGGCCCTGCTGCTGGGCCCTACCCCTATCCCCAGCAGACTTCTGCCACTGTAGTGCAGACCACACCAGCCAGAACCAGGGAGTGACCTTCCTGTCCTGTTGCCTGTCCCCTCACATCTCAGCACAAGCATCATTGCTGGACCCTGTGCCCCCCAACCTCAGAGGAATCCCACTGCTCTGGTGCAGCCCTCACCATTTGAAGAGGGGGTGAGAAACCTGCCTGCCATGTATACTGCAGATATCCCCTGGATTCTCTCTTCCAAGACTCATACTGCCACCAAACCCCTTCTACCTCATCATCCCAGCAGTGGCCAGTTCTTCCCCAGAACTTTGGCAGAATCTATAAGCCCAGATTCAGTCCATACCAGTTGGAAAAACAAATTTCAAAGGCCCAGATATAGTCCACACCAGTCAGAAGAACAGCCTCAGTAGCTGTCCCAGAGGCCAGGCTCTACTAGGTGCCCCAGAAGAAGATTCAGTAGTAGAGGTCAGGCCAGATCTAGAGACCAAACAAAACTTTGGCCTTGACAGAAGTCAGACTAGATCAAGAAACCCAAGGCCCCAAAACCCAGCAGACATCCTACCGAACCTGAAGACTCACCAAAAAACGTCCCCTTGCCACATAATAATCAAAACACTAAACATACAGAATAAAGAAAGAATATTAAAAGCTGCAAAGGAAAAAGGTCAAATAACATATAAAGGCAGACCTCTCAGAATTATACCTGACTTCTCAATGGAGACTCTAAAAGACAGAAGAACCGGTACAGATGTCTGGAGACTGTAAGAGGCCATGGAAGCTAGCCCAAACTACTATACCCAACAATGCTTTCAATCACCATAGATGACATTTCCTGACAAAGTCAAATTTAATCATTATCTGTCCACAACTCCAGCCCTACAGAGGTGATGGAAGGAAAAGTCCAACTCAAGGAAGTTGGCTACACCAACAGAAAAACAATCAATAGATAATCCCACACTAGCAAAACTCAAAAAAAAGAGAAACATATACACCACCACTACCACTACCATCACTACCAACAATGTAACAGGAATTATCAATCCAATATCAATGGAATCAATTCACCAATAAAAAGATATGGGCTAACAGAAAGGATTCAAAAGCAGAATCCATCCTTGTGCTGAATACAAGAAACATACTTCAACATCAAAGAAAGACATTACCTCAGAGTAAAGAGTGGGAAAAATATTTTCCTATCAAATGAACCTAAGAAGCAAGCTGGTGTAGCTATCCTAATATCTAGCAAAATAGACTTCAAATCAAAATTAATCAAAAGAGATGGAGGGGGATATTTAAATGCATCAAAGGTCAAATCCACAAAGACAAAGTCTCAATTCTTATGAAAGACTATTGGGGTTCAGCCCCTAATAGCCTTTTCCCAGGGCCTATAGCAGAATCTAACAACCAGCTGAGGAATATGGTCTTCTTTTTTTTTGGTTTTTTGAGTTCAGGTTTCTCTGTGTAGCTTTGGCTTTGGTGCCTTTCCTGGAACTCACTCGGTAGCCCAGGCTGGCCTCGAACTCACAGAGATCCGCTTGCCTCTGCCTCCCGGGTGCTGGAATTAAAGGCATGCGCCACCACCGCCCAGCAAGAAATATAGTCTTAATGATACCAAATGAATCTACTTATATGAAACTCTTTAGTCTATCCACTTTACTCTTCCTAGTCAATATCTATCTACACAGCTTCAATTCTGTTCTCATACTTAGCTCCTCTCTGTCTCTTCCTCTCCTGTCCTCTCATTGTTCTAAGTTCCTTCCATCTTTGTTTTTCATATTAGCTCTCTCTTTATCTTAACTCTCCTCATCTTAGCTTGTTCTTCTAGTCCTCCTCCAAGTCTCTGAGGCTTTCAGTTATACACCCATACAAAGCAGCAGCTCACTGGCCAAAGGGATGTCACAAGGCTTTGCAGTGATACTGTAAGACCCGACTTTCCTTGGGCCTGAAACCTCCATATTCTTTAGGCCTGAAACCCCCCTTAGGAACGAGAAGCTAAAGCCAGAGCAGAATTGCTAAACTACCAAACTACTGTTTAACCATGGTCAAGATTTCTGTTAAGATATGCTGCCCAACCACTGCTTCACCACAACCAGAGGTTTCTGGTAAAGGGATAATTGCTCAACTGTAGTTAGGATAATTACAGGAGTTCCGGGGGAAAGTCACTGTGACCTTTGTGTGTATGTAAACCCCCTAAAAGTTTTCGGGAAAGCCTCAATTGCTAGGTCACAGGATGTCACAAGATATTCAGGTGATAATGATAACTTGGCTCTGGAATGTCCCAACCCTAGTCTCCATGGCAATGAGCACCCACCCTATGATTAAGCTAAACTTTGTGGAAAGTCCCTAGACACGAACCAATCAAAGATGAATCTGTATGAAAACTGTAATTTTGTGGTTTTTGCCTTTAAAAACTGTGTGTGATTTCAGTTCAGGGCTTCTCTTGCTCTGTGGAGTGGAGATGCCCAATTGTACAATTGCCTGAATACACCCTCTTGCTTTTGCATCAACTGGTCTGGAGTCTGAGTTCTTGGGTCACCCTCCCGAGAAGGTAGTACCTTGAGTCTGGGGTCTATAAATACATTGTGTACCCCAATAAAGATTACCTGAGGATCAGAGAACAGAGCCAGCCACTATATTAGACAGAGAGGCCAGAAATGGTAGCACACATCCTTAATCCTATCACTCGGGAGGGAGAGATCCATCTGGATCTCAGTTCAAGGCCATACTGGAAACAGAGCCAGGCAGTGGTAGCACACTTTTAATCCCAGTACTGGGAAGCACACATGCCTTTAATCTCAGGAAGTGATGACAGGGTGGAGAAATGTATATAAGGCTTGGGAAAACAGGAACTAAGGCAGTTCAGCTGAGGGCCTTTCAGGTGAGGACTCAGAGGCTTTCAGTCTGAGGAAACACGATCAGCTGAGGAGTTGGCAAGTTGATGTTATCTGTAGCTTGCTCTGCTTCTCTGATCTTTCAGCTTTCACCCCAATATCTGGCTCTGGGATTTTCATTAGAAGACCATTTAACATTCGAACAACAGCTTGAATTCTTACAGGGTCATAAAGGCAGATAAGAGTTGATCTCAAGGAGTGACTGTCAGGCTTTCTTTCACAACCCAAAAAGGGAGTGATTAAAGGAGGTGGGGTCAACTAAGAGCTAAAATTGGTTAATATATCAGAAAAGGGGAATTGATGTGCTCAAATTACATTCCTAAAAGTGGTTAGGTAAAATGTTAGGCGTCTACAATGTTAGTATAAATCATGAGTGAAATAAAACTGCTTGTATTTCTTTAAAGTTTTAACTGTCTCAGTATAACTCCACTGTACCATTTTCTAACAAGGGCAGGGGGATGTAGTTGGGCAGCCTGTGTCACAGCTTAAAGTACCTGGTATGTAAAAAGCCCTTTTGTTTTAAGGAGGGATAAAACTTAATTTGCACAAGAAACAAAGCTATGTACCTAATGTCTGCCTGGCCTAGGTAGTGTCTCTGTATGGATATTTACCTTAATTCAGGAGAATAGCAGGTGGTCTGGAATGCTTATTCTGTCTGCCGTTTGTCCTTGGATGTTTGAAAGGTATCTCAGATAAAATGCTTTTGTCCAGAGAATGGCACCGGCCTTGGATATTTGCTAAAAAGAGATATCTGTTTCTAATGCTAAAAAGAAACAAAAAGCCTCAAAGAAAGAAACCTTGCCTGTGTGACTGTTATCCAAATGCCTTAATTGTATATGGAAAAATTATGCCTAAAGAATAATCAATACACTGCAATAGCACACAAGAAATTCATAGTGGGAAAGAAGCTTAATATTCAAAAGCCAACGTCACCAAGATTCTGTGAGCCTTGGCTTTAACTCTGGAAGACCATTGGTTTCTTCCAGGTATTTGCTTTTGCCATAGTCAGCTAAATTCGTACCTCACATTTCTGTGGTTCCCAGCAGTTCCATTTATTTTATTTAGTTAAAAAAAAAGGAAATGTTTAGTTCTCTCTAGGGCAGCAAATTATGTGGATAAATTTTAAGTTTGGAGATGACTGAAAAAATGATAAGTGATGATTCTGAAATTGATAATCAGTAATTGATACTGATATAATCAATAATTACATCAATAGTATATATAAATAATCAATAAAATATATTTATAATAAACTTCTATATAGATTGCAAGCTAAGAATTAGTTTAATCATCTAATAGTTATAGTTGTATATAATTAGAATATCTCTGTCCCAAAAAGGGGAGCAGAGGAGTAACATAAAAATCTATCATTAGCTCATATGGCATAATATGGGCAAGTGTGTCTGAAAAATATGATTCTGAGTTATCAAAAAGAAATGGTTAGTTTGGAACATTAACTCTATCCATTAATCTCTGATTAGTGGTATCAATTTGGTGAATCTGTATTTTAAAGAAGCATTGTTAGATAAAGAATTACCTGAGTCACAATCATCTGTGGGACCAAGGCTCCAGTTGAAGCTGACCTAATAATGCAAATTTGTAATTATGGCAATATCAAACTATTTAGCTTTGAGAGGACAGTAATAACCTGTGTCAGGGTATACATAGCATGACTTACATACAGAACAATTTTCAGAAGTACATGAGGAGAATATCTGATAATACATGCATTTCAGGATCATGGGCAGAGTTTATACAATTAATAATAGAACATTTTTAAAGCCAGTCCAGTCTCTGGGTAGGAAGGTTCTGTAAGCAAAAAGAAACAGGGGGAGTGATATAGGGGTGTAGAATTTGCTCATGGTTGCTTCATGCTGATACGGGGTGAAGTTTGGGGTTCAGAAAGCTGAAACTCAGTGGAAACCTAGGAAGAGCAGGCTTTTTTATTTATCGTTCATGATGCAGCAATTGAATCAGTTTGTGCTGAAAGGCCACCGGGAGTGTGCAGCAAAACTCCCTGGTTTGTGGGCTGGAGGGCAGGGTGCAGGGCTGCAGCTGGACAGCACATCCATGTGGGCCAGAAGGTGGTGTTCAGACCTGCAGCTAGACAGCACATCCATGACCTGGAGGATGACAACCTGTAACCTGTAACTTTTTAAATGATGAGAATTTCTACTAGAAACAAATATATATTAATGGTAGAACAGGCAGCCAAGGAGTTTTAAAGAGGAAATTCTTTCTTTTAGATGTGTATATGAAATATTAAATGCATGGCTTTAGCAGATGAGAGAAGGGGATACCAGGCCAGGGGGAGAGGTAAAACTCCCCCTTTAGAAAGAAAAAGAAATTTATATGTGGGAAAGTAAACTGTAGTCAGGTAATACTCCTCCCAGTTCTTCCTGGCTTTTGGGCATTGGAGAATTTTGATCTCCTGAGACTTACAAGAACCTTCTTAAAAAGACAAAATCTTCAGACATATTAGCAATATGATAACAGTGGTGATATTTTGTCAGAGAAAAATTATGAACCATTAGAGTCTTAACAAAACAGCAGGATAGCAAGAGAATGAAATCTGAAATGTGTCATTTATATATATTTCAAATCTTGTTTGTCTTTTGATCAAAATTAATAAAATACATTTAGAACAGAATTATCAGTTCTAATCATAGTCCTATAAGTTTTGACATCATTGATAAACAAGGTTCATCTAAATGACCTGGAATTGTTTCAATTTATTCATAAATTATTAAGAATTATTAAGAATCTAGAGGTAAATAACAGCCTATAACCAAACTGGCAGCTAGGAGTGCCTTTATCCTGCAGTGGCCTGGCCATGTGGTGTGATACAAGCGATCCGGAACCTATAAAAGTGAGTTAGCATTCTGTGGAAACATGCAAGCATATCCTCTTCCTGACTTTATTAAAACATCAGGACCTTTCCCATTACCAGTGAGGTGGTCTTAGAGGCTTAGGTATAACTTTTGTTGAGAAGTGTCTGAGGAAAGAACTCATATAGTCTTCAAATATATTAATTACAAAGACAGCATGGTTTAAGACACGATGAGGAGATGAGTATTTAAGATCTCCATTTTGCAACTTAGATATTTGGATTTTTAAAGTATCATGAACTCTTTTCACCATATAACCTTGGCGGTTATAAGGAATGTCTGTGGAGTAGGAAATATGAAAAATTAAGCACCAGTTCTTAAGAGCTTTTGAAGTATATGTAAGACCATTGTCTGTTTTAGAGCTCTAGGCATTCCTAATATTGAAAAACAAAGAAACAAATGCTGTACTACATCTTTAATGGCCTCTCCAGATAGGGCTGTAGCACAGATGACATGAGAATAGGTATCCATGCATATGTGAACAACTGTCAATTTTTCAAAGGAGAATGGATCTGGTTTAGTTCTATAGCGAAAAATTACAGAATGTAGACATATGAATTTTAACAGATAATGGTCAGGTAGTTCATATGAAAAGGTGCCAGTATATCCTATCTGAGCTACTTGCCAATCTATAGACTCATAAGACAGTCTGTTCTGTTCAGCTGTATAAGGAAGGATTATCATATGAACATTGTGCCCAAATAATTCTCCACTCTACTTCTTTCCCCTACCCAATAGGAATGCAATTAGAGAGGTATAGGCTGTCACAATCTTTTTATGAGTAAATATAGCCATTTAAGTGGCTGTCTTTGCCACAATTAGGCAGTGGGAGTGCATTGAGTAGGAAAAATAATCAGACTCCCTGGTTTGTTGTAATCTATATGGAGGATTCTTTTAGAATTAAGCCCTTCCTCCGAAAGAGCCAAGGAGGCTTTAGCCTCAGGTGTTAATTTTCGTGGTGATCTTGGCTTAAGGTCACCATGAAAAATGTGAAATAGGGGTTTGAGTACAACCATGGATATATCCAAATAGGTACATATCCAGGAGATATCCCCAAGCAGCTTTTGAAAAACATTTAAAGTTTTTAAATAGCCCATTCTCAATTGACAAGGTTGTGGAGAAACAAAATCCATGTGAATAACACATCCCAAATATGAGAAAGAAGGCTGAATTTGGATTTTCTCAGGGGCCACTTGAAGCCCATAAAAAGTCAGTTGTTGGACCAGAAATTGTAATGTCTCTTGTAAATAGGCTCTGTCAGCATGAGAACTTCTGATAGGGTCTCTGAAAATTTGGGGAAGGCAAGCTAAAAACAAAGTGCTGACAATCTTTAGGGTGAAGAGGTATGGTAAAGAAGCAATCTTGTAAATCTATGACAATTATATTTTGATCTCTATGGATGGCTGTAGGAGATGGCAAGCCAGGCTGTAAAGTTCCCATAGGCTCCAATGATTTCATTTAATTTTCTAAGATCTTGTTACAGCCTCCATATGCCTGATTTTTTTTCTTAATAACGAATATTGGGGTGTACCAAGGACTAGTGGGGGGCTCTATATTTCCTTTTAAGTTGTTTCTCCACCAGGCAGGTAGCAATTTCAATTTTCTCAGCACTCAAGGGCCACTGTTCAACCCAGATAGGAGCATCAGACTTCCATGTAATGGGGTCAGTAGTGAGGGGAATAATGGACTGTAGGATAAATTATGATACCCTAGGCCATGTCTGTCATCTTTAGTTTCTAGAATAATGGCTCAATTCTGTCTTGGGCTTGTTTACCCAAGCCCGTTTTGGGGTTAGAACCTATCTAGAGCATTTAAGCTGAAACTAGTTCGTAGCAGAGATTAATAATGCACCCATTTGTTGTAGCACATCTCTTCCCCACACAATGATATGTATGGAGGGGACAACACATGGATACAATGTGCCATGATTTTCTCCACCTGACCATCCTGAGCTTCTGATACATTATTAGCTTGACCTAGGTGAATAAGAGATGAAGGGGTAATAGTTGTCTGAAGTACACAGCCAATCTTTTCCTGCAATGCAAGAAATATGCGTGCCTTTGTCTCATTAGCCAATTATTTTCTTTCCCTGTATTTTAAGCATTTACTTGGTCTGGAATATTTAATTTTCTGAACCCAGAAAGTGATATCACTAGAACTGAAACCAGTAGTTCCCCTTGGCACTGCAGAGGCTGCACTTCCCATAACCTGATATGAAAGTAACAGCATTTGTACTATATGTTGTCCTGTATGACTCTGAATTGTTTTTGTATAGTAGGAGGTAGAACATAAGTCCATTTATAAAGCCTATATATCTCAGACGCCAATAAAAACTTTATCCATAGATCTAACATTTATCTTCAGTATCTCTAGGTTATTTACTGAGACTCTTATATCATTTATGTTATATTTATTTATCCCAATAACTTGCATTTCACATATCATAAGTTATTTCTTAGCTTTCCTAAGCATTCTTTATATCTAAGCCTTTATGTTTTTATAAAAACTTTACATCTAAAAGCATCTTTGTATTTAATGTGTCAGGAGACATAGGTGATTGATTACTGAGAATAGCCAATTGTAGAGTGAATTCCTTTAAACAAAGGAATAGTAAAAGATTATTTTGAAACATGTTTGGTGAGCTATCTTTTATTTGGAATTAGATAGCAAGGCAATTTATCTTTTGACCTGGTAAATGGAAATATAATCTAAATGATCTCAAAGTGTAATTTGGACTAATCTCTGGTAGTAAGAGGAATGGCAATTTTGTCTAAAGTGGGAAGCTTAAACATTTTAAATGCCAGAGGGCTAAGTAATGATTTGATTATATTAATATTTACCATACTTAGCATGTATTTAAACATGATTTTGTATACAGTAGAGAATTTAATTATTATTAAGATGATCAAGCTTTAACTTGAATCCTAATTATCTTTAATAGCTTACAATTTAAGTACAACTTACCTTAACAGTTTATAGTTTGGGTAGAAGTTACAGTACATAGTTTAGTTTATAGCTTAGGTTGGCCAACTAATCAATAAGTTGCATTTCTTAACTATATTTAATAGTTTATAATTAAAGTAAACTTATTCTTAACAGTTTATAAGTTATTTGTCCTCATAAACCTAGAACTTTAAGTTTTATCCCTGTTAGGTTTAGCCTTAGAAATAATGAAGTTATTTTAGTATAGAAACAAGAGCTCTTATTCAGAAATATAGCATATAAGGAGAGTGACAATTTAATAAGTCCTTTATGATGTATCATGAAATAAAATAAGCACAGTAAAAAACCCAAAATAAAAGGGAGAAGGATTTTTTTTAATATTTATTTTATCTTTTTACCTGTAGTAGCTGGTTTACCCAGTCTGTAATCAGGCAAGCTAGCTGCCAGGAATGGCAAGGTGGGGGGAGGGGTGGAGATGACAGCCAAAGTGAGCTGATACACAGACAGCAGAAATGCAAGGAGATTAATTACAGGTGTAAGACCCCAACTTTCCTTAGGCCTGTAACCCCCATACTCTTTAGGCCTGAAACCCCTCCCTTAGGGNCGAGAAGCTAAAGCCAGAGCAGAATTGCTAAACCACTGTTTAATGGAAGTCAAGATTTCTGTTAAGATACGCTGCCCAGCCGCTGCTCCACCACAAATGGAGAAAGAGATAAGTTGCTTAACTGTAGTTAGGGCAATTACAGGAGTTTCGGGGAAAGCCACTAAGACCTTATGTAAACCCCCCAAAGTTCTCGGGAATAGCCTCAATTGTTTGACCACAGGATATCACAGGATGTTACAAGACATTCAGGTGATAATGAAAGAACCTCAATTGCTTGACCACAGGATGTCGCAGGATGTCACAAAACATCAAGGTGGTAATGATTATTTGGCTCTAGAATGTCCCAACCCTAGTAATTTTATGGGGTTTGCCTTTAAAAACTGTGTGTGATTGCAGTTCGGGGCTTCTCTTGTTCTGTGGAGTAAAGGGGGCCCGATTGTACAATCGTTTGCCTTAAAATAAATCCTCTTGCAGATTGCATCGACTGGACTGGAGTCTGGGTATCTGGGGGCCCCTCTTCCCAAGAAGGTAGTACCCTGAGTTTTGGGGTCTATCACAGGCAGGCTATTAGGTTCAGAGAGAAAAGAAAGACAGATGTTCAGAAAAGAAGTAAGCATTTAGGGTAGGATTTTTCAATCTCTAAATGTCTTTGGGAGTCCAAGAAACCCATATAGAATCTACAGATCATGGAAGGAATATTCCCCCTTCCACAAATCTTGTTCTGAATGAGTTCACTGGAAGTTTTTGAACTTGGCCAAGATTTTTTCAAATAACTAAGACTTCTGTAGTAACAGTAAGCCCAGAAAGAGAAAGAGAGAGAAAAAGATACTTATTAAATACAGCAATAGGAGAGCTGAGGAAATAGATTATGAATGTTAGGGAATTGCCATTAGTTTTAAAACTGGCTCTGTGAGGTTTATATTGTTATTTAAATGAGGGCTGCTTGTGCTCCTAGCAAGCCACAGAGCAGTTTCGAAGTTTTAAAGCTCAAGTTAGTTCATAGGTTTCCAGTGAGTCATAGCAAAAAAACAGTTTGTAGCAGGAGGCTGCTGTTTCAGAGGACATAGTAAACTTCATTGGCTCTAGTTTATGCTCTCAGGAGGTCTTGTAGTATGATAATATTGTGTTATCTTTTTGTTAGACCTCAATGAAATAACAGTAGGTTTTGCCCTAAATGGGAGGGGTTAGAATCTCTACCATTTATTATATCCTGTCAGTGAATCCATTCCACAAGGTTGGCAGCTCTAGGGTTCCCTTATTCTTTATATTTTTTCAGGGGGCCTTTTGTGATAGTCATACCCACGTGACCTTGCATGCTCTAACTAAGCAGTCATTTCTGCCCAGGTCACTTCTGGCCCAGGTCACCTCCAGGCCCAGGTCACTTCCAGGTCATGCGCCTGGTACATGGTCATGTGGTCTGCGCACCCATGACCGTGCACCCTATGCATATGCACAGAATAGCCACGTGGACCCAAGTACGCATGTGTAGGCCAGCCTTTAAAAAGCCGGTCCCACATACTCTTTCCTCTCCCCTCATGTGTCTTTCACAGGCCTGTTCATGCACTCCCCCTCTGTCCCCCCACCCTTAATAAAAACTCTCATTAGTCGGTTTGTCGTGTTCATGACCTTTTCTCACAGGGTAAAGGTGCTACAAAAATCTAACAGCTGGTGCTGTAACCGCCTAGCCTCTCCCAGAGCTTTTGTACCCGGGAACCTAGGACAGCTTGCCTTCCATTTGCCTGGCCGAGGGACTTTTGCACTCAACACCAACCCTCCGATTGGTAAGTCTATGCCCCTCAGCCAGTGTAAACAGCCTCTTTGATGGGTAAGAATAACCGTTGATCGTCTGATGTCTTACTGTTATCTCTGAGACTGGGGGAACCCCCAACCACGGCCTTTACTGACTCCTATAGCTGGCTTAAGATTTCTACCTGTCTCCCATGTCTACAGTTTGAGTGACATTTCTCACTGTTGGACCGCTGCGTCCTCTGGCTGTGTAGGGCCAACAGGTTTCACCGACCTGACTGGGTTGGGAAATTCTGTTCAGTCTCCCGGGGAGTCTGCCTACACCAACCTTAAAGGCCCCCACCGCTCACTTGATGAAGTGCCAGGTGGTTTGTGCCTGTTTATAGGCCCGTTTCTGGTCCTGGGGATGCCCTGGACCTTGCTTCGTGTCCAGGACACAGGCCCTTGGGTCATTGTGCTTCTTATTTTTATTTTTTTTATCTAAAATTTTGCCTTGTGTCCAGGACCAAGGCCTGACCTTGCCTCGTGTCCAGGACATAGGCCTTCGGGTCATTGTGCTTTTTATTTTTACTTTTTATCTGAAACCTTGCCTCTTGTCCAGGACATAGGCCCTCGGATTATTGCATTTTTATTTTTATTTTTATTTTTCCTTTTCCTCTCTGCTCCACACATGGGAAACAAGGCGTCCAGCCCACCTAGTCCCACCTCTCCCTTAGGATGTATTTTAGAGGTCTTAAAACCTCTCACTTTAATGCTGTACTTAAAGACCACTAAGCTTACTCGTCTTTGTACTAAAACATGGCCCAAATATGTTTTCGCAGATAGTAACGTTTGGCCTCCATCTGGCTCTTTAGATCCCAATATTTTACGGGAGTTTTTTATCTTCTGCCAGTAAACAGGCAAGTGGAAAGAGTTACATAGAAGGCTTTCTTCTATGTAAGTGCTAAACCTTCCCTTGTCGGTTTCTTTTCTCCTGCTCACTTGCTTCTAGCTATAAATACTCAATCTCAGAACCCTCTCACTCTAGACCCTGCAAACGAACCTCTGCTTTTATGATCTACGGCCCCCTCCTACTGCAGCTCTTGCTCCTGCCCCCAGGGCAGGTGCTGCTTCGGTTGCTCCAGCTTCCAACTTTTCAGCTTTTTCCTCTCCTCCAGGACCAGCTGCTTCCGACTCTTCAGCTTCTTCCTCTCCTCTGTCACCGGCCACTTCCAAAACCTTGGCTCTGGCTCCGACTGTCATGCCTCCTGCTACCCACTCTCAGACTGCTAAGGGATCTGAACCTAACCATGCCAACCTGCAGACTGTTCTCCCTTTGCGGGAGGTAGCTGGGGTAGATGGACTGGTAAAAGTTTACATCCCATTCTCTCTCTCAGAACTCTCTCAGATAGAACAAAACTGGGTTCCTAAACCTCTAATTATACTTCCTTTACTAAACAATTGCAATACATTACTCAATCTTATAGTCTAACATTTCATGATATATTTATGATACTTTCTAATAACTTACTTCCTGAGGAACACAGGTGTGTTTGGGAATCAGCAAGGACACATGCAGGTGACACACACCAAACTAACCCTGCCCACCCTCCAGGAGCTGA
>LZPO01109099.1:4228-16924 GCA_001675575.1 Neotoma lepida
AAAAATAATAATAATAATAAATGGCAGGTCATTTTGTAAAAATATCATGATTTACCATTAGTGAGTGAATTGTCAAGGTATTCAGAAAAATTGGCCTCAAAATGGTGATGGAGCCATTTTACTTCCTGTACTAACGGGCCTCAAGAGAAAATATTGCTAGTGGTTGATTTAGTAGTCTGGCCATATAAGACTCATCTTAAGTGGTTTACACAGGGAAATATATTTTACTCTTTTAAAAGTATGTATTTGTATTAATGCATATTAAGAAAATACTGTTTTTCCATTTTAGAGAACTGTTAATGTCTTTATCCAAACAGCATGTCGGGGCTGGAAAAAGTGACTCAGTGGGTAGAACACCCTTTCTGCAAGCATAAGAACCTGAGTTTGGATCCTCAGAAACCACATAAAAGCTGGGTTCCTGTAACCCTAGCTCTGGTAGGCATTGAAAGGCGGATCACTGGGGTTGCTAGCCAACCAGTCTAGACAAAGCGGTGAGCTCTGGCTTCATGGAGACCCTGTCTCAATCAAGTTAGGGGGAGAAAGAAGCAATTGACATACACACACAAACCCCAGTGTACTTCCACTGACTCTCTCACATGTGCATGCATAGGAGAGCACACGTGTGTGTGCATGTANACGCACTTGTGCGCATACACACATGCACACATTATTTTAAGGAAAACTGATGCAAGAAAACAGTAGAGAACACTACGTGAGCAAGCCAATGATGATGCATGACATACACTGCTAAACTTTGAGAAATAGTGATCAGTGATCTTCCTTGTANGCTCTGTCAGATAGCTAATGTGGTCATANGCTATGCCATGCTCTGGAAACATGTCTGAAAAAAGGGCCTCCACTCTGGGACCTTCATGGTACCTAAGATTCAAGCTGGGTTCCTTTTCTTCCTTTAGAGTTGAGCTATGACTTCTTCAGTGATAGGTCTGTGGCCCCATATTGCTTGCTGAGTTTCTCCCAACAAGTCATTACACTAGAGACAAAATTGATGCATCACTCACTAGCTTTCCACATAGGCCTAGAAAATCAACAATTCCAGAGATAGCCTGGACTTTGTGTTTCCTTAAGTATGCCTATTTATGCCTCAGATGGTCACAGTGACCCATGGGATACTTCCTCTCATTCCCCAAACCACCATCATTGAATGACTCAAGTCGAGTCTCTTAACTAAATCAGTCTCCCCTTCCCTACACTCTAGTCAGGTTCTCTACATAGGAGCAAAGGAGAGCTGGAAAACATGGGTTAAACAAGGGCCCTCAGTTGCTTCAAATGCTATGTGGCCTCCCATCACTTACAGAAAGGGAGCCAGATGTTTTCTTGTGGTCCCCCAAGCATGCCTCTTCTCTTGGCCTGCCTCTATGTTGTCATTCTAGTTCCTCTTTTGGGGCGCTTGACTCCTCTTATTCTTGTAGCAAACAACTTGTTCTCCCTGCAAGACCTTTGCCTCTCATTCCCTCTCAGAGTGATCCCCTCTTTGTCACGTGGATTCCCTCTGATTCAGTTCTCAGGTCAAATATGCTTTCTTCACAGAGACCTTCCTTGTGGCCTCCATCTAAAAGGAATACCTAACAAGACCTCACTTCCTATCACCTTCTCATCTATTTCCTATACAGTCTTTTACAAAGTATGTCATTGTGTGTGTGTGTGTGTGTGCATGCGCGACATATGCCACAGAACAAGTGTGGAATTTGCAGGACAACTTTGGGGAGTCAGATTTTTTAGCCATGGGTTCTAGGGTCAAACTCGGGTTACCCAGCTTGGTCTGTAAGCCCTTTTGTACACAGAGCCATGGCTGGGTCTTTTCCTGTATCTGTTTACTTTCAAACTTCCCATGCCCTTAGGCTTAATATGTGTGTGTTGTCCTAACAAGTAGCTGCATTTGGTTGTGATACAATCTGAATTCTCTGATATTCTAGCACATGTATATTGATTATAATTCTTGTATACTTAAATTTGTGTTTGTCATCTTATTTTCTATTTGAAATACTTTCAATGACTCTTTTTCTACTTCCTTAAATTTTTACCTCATTTTCTGATATATGTTTGAAAATGGTACATTNTGAGTATGTCATTCACCCATAAAATCTAGCAGTTCATATGCATTTCTAGCTCTCTTGTGATTTTAATATTTTCTACTTTGCATCTGTATTTCTTGATCCAAAAAGTTATATATTAATTTTAGTGTTTTATACCTTCAATATTTGTTCAAATTTACTCCAGTATTTAAAGTTTTTTTCCCTCATCATTCTATGGATCTCAGACTCTTCAAACTCCAGGGTTTCTTTCCTTCTTCTGAAGTATGTCTTTTTGTTCGCTTAATGATGGTATANCAATGGTGCTGCTTTGTTTTTCGGAAAATGTCTTTCCCCTGACAATTAGTTTTCTTGGCTGTTTAATGTTAGGCTGAAAATATGCTAGTTTTTTGGTTATGTTTCTTTTCTTTCTTTTTTTTCTTAAACTAGCTTCTGGCTTCTACTGTGAAAATTCAGTCCTCAGTCTTAGTGTTGTCTCTCCCCGTGTCTCTCCCTCTCTATTTTTAAACTCTATTTGTCTTTGCATTCATTTTAATTACTCTCTAAAACTTGATGTACATTTCTTTATGATCCTTTTTATATATCTTTATATTTCTTTATATGCCTTCTTGGTATATTCACATCCAATGATGTATGTTAATATGTTAATATGTTTCATAATTTGGAGGAAATTATGTCATCTAATATGTCTTATGTCCTTTCTTTCTTGTGGAATATCTACTGTATTCATGAGAGTATTTAGTACGTATGTGTGAGACTACAGTAAATAATGTCCATTAATCCTGTTCATAGTTTCTCTATTTCTTTGACTCTGTACTCTGTTCTGAGTAATTCCTCCAAACTTATTTTCTAGGTTCACTTGAGAGTCTAAGTTGCTTTCTGATACTCTCCTGTTGCTTTCTAATTCCAAGAATCACACACACACACACACACACACACCTGTGTCATTATGAGTTTGGTAGTTTCTGAGATGATTTCCATCCATGGTTGACTCTTGTGTGTGAGAAGCATGGATCCCCATCCTTGGTTGGCTCTTGTGTATGATAAGCTAGGATCCCCATCCTTGGTTGGCTCTTGTGTATGATAAGCTAGGATCCCCATCCTTGGTTGGCTCTTTTGTGTGAGAAGCTAGGGTCCCCATCCTTGGTTGGCTCTTGTGTATGATAAGCTAGGATCCACATCCTTGGTTGGCTCTTTTGTGTGAGAAGCTAGGGTCCCNATCCTTGGTTGGCTCTTGTGTATGAGAAGAATGGAGAAACTCTCTTATATTTGCCTTTGTTTTCTCCATAGAGTATTTAGGTTTGCTTATTCTGGAGAACTTTTGAGATATTATTAACTTGGAATAACTTCCATGTCATTTTCTAATTTCTTGGACTAAAATAAATTTAATTGACTACCTTAAGATGTTAATTATGTGCCAGGAAATTCTCAAAGAAACACGATGAGGTGATTATCACTGTTTAGCTGTTTTCCCTCTTGAGAGCCAGAGTCCTTTGCTGGAAGAAGCATATTCAGGGCTTTGGTGGGTTTTCCAGCCACCCTTCTACTAAGGCTGTACTCACTGCTTGACCCCTCCTACTTCTGATGTGGTTGCAGATCCTTCAAGATTCGCCATCTCCCCAGCTTCGCACCCCTGGTCCCAGCATTCACCAGAAATGCCATCTTAAGCCCTAAGTATAGACATTTTCCACCATTCACTCTTGGGGTCTTCCATTTGTTTAATTTTGTTTGTCAAAAGCCTAGCTTAAGGATTTCCTTTAATTTCCCGTGAGCAGAGTAATGCATTCAAATGCATAGTTGTTTTTATTTAACCAGGATCTACTTGTATTTTATCATCAGATCTTGAGACTTGATTTACTATTGGAAGCAAAAGTATGAATCCATTATTTCTTGAGGGAATGAATGCATGGTTTTCTTTTATAAAGGGCTGGATTCAAATAGGGCTCTGGGCTTGATGTGGATAAGAACATACCTGGTGCCAGGGATGGCTGTGTTTCATTGGCTCCAACTCACATTTGACATGCACAACTGTTTGGGAAATTATGAGACTCCATAGGACATGGCAAGAAAGTGGAGAATNATGCCCATAATACCCTGAGAAATTTAGAAATGGGAAATTCTGTTTAATAAGAAAGTACACAATAAAAAGTTGTAGTTATATTTGTAGTTACAAGCTATGGTTTATTGCTCTGTCTAGAGATACTCATAGTGATTCATTGTTATAGGAAGAAATAAAATTGGGTTCACAGAGGAGCTTTTATAGGATTATAAGGTGCCCCGGCGTCAAGTGGAGGAAGATAAGGCTTATCTGGCTATCTGTTCGCACTGCTTATGTAGACTGTGGATCATGCACTAATCAGGATTCCTTTTGAACCTCTGAAATGTTCTTCAGAATGAGTCCTTGTGACCATATTCAAAGACTGGTGGGTGAGAACGCTGTTCGACAAGTCAAACTGAGCTGATTCCAAACCAGCTCTATTCTTCCAAACAGAAGCCATTCTTGCACTTGTTCTCACTTTTGTGACAAATGATCTTTGGATGTGTGCCTGTGTGTGTGCCTGTGTGTGTGCCTGTGTGTGTGTGTGTGTATTTAAGTAGAGGCCAGAGGAAACAATTACATGACAAATGTCACTCCCTTGGTGCTGTATACCTTTTGGGGGTCAGGAAGTAGCCAGGGTCTCTCATTAACCCAGAGTAGGATAAGTAGGCTAGGCTAGCTGAGCAGCAAGCTCCAAGGATCAGCCTGTCTCTGCCTCCCCAGCACTGCAATTACAAGCATTTTCTACCACTCCTGGCCATATGTGTATATACGTGTGTGTGTGTATGTGTGTGTGTATGTGTGTGTATGTGTGTGTGTAGGGATGAAACTCAGATCTGTTTCTTGGGCTTACAATGCAGCACTTTACTAACAGATATCTCTTCTGCCCTGGACTTTGATCTTTTCATAATACAGAAATCTTGATGCTCCTGCAAGTTTTTCATACAAGTCACTTAAGGCTTGGGTTACCATCATGNGGGGGTGGTGAGCTAGGAGACTGACTTGGGAACTTGCACCAAGACCACTCACATCACACAGCTGAAGAGTTGCCTTTGCACCAGGGGTCCAGGAAGGTGTGGGACTAGCCATGCCAGTCCTCTGGAAATATGACTTCAGTCAGCAATAGCTGAATAGATGATGTGCTAATTGCCTGTTGTGTCTTTAGAAGTCTGTAGGCTTTTGTTTGTCTCCTTTCTCTGTGCTTTGTTTCCATAAGTTAGAATTTCTGGGCATACTATCTAGAGCTGGCATTGCAGACACAATACCATTGGCTCCAAGGAGTCTTGATTTTGGATTTTTTCCCAGATTACACATCTGCCCCTCTAGCCTAAATTTCTGAGCATATGGCAGTGGCAGAGGGAGTAGATTAGAAATCATCTCTGTGTTGCTTCCGAAGTGTAGAAATGAGGGCACACTCTTCATCTGAGCATGAGGTTGTTACTGTATTGTTTAAAGGGTGTGGTTTCATTCTTGTGAATTGTCCTCAGTGAGTTAAAATGTGCACAATATGCTGCAGCCATGGAGTCNAAGCATTCTTCCTAGAAGGAATGCACAGTGCAAAACAAAACAAAACAAAACAACACAAAACAAAAAAACCTGATGTCTGCTCTTAAGGAACTCACTTAAAATGATTAGCAAGAAGGGACAATTCAAAGTGATCCATTGCTTTACAAACTATTCTTTGTCAACTGGTGACATATAATTTTCCTTATACATTCTACTTTTGTATGCAAATATTTATTGGAGCAGTCAGCTTTTTTCAGACGATATTAGCCATTGGCTTTCCGTGTGAAACTGCAAACATTCAAAATTCAGAATATTGAATTTAACCCAAAGGTAACATGGGGCTAACTTAAGGTCCAAGGTAATGCTGTGACTCTGTGTTCTTTCTGAATTTGGAGAACTGTCAAGGATGAGAAGAGATGAAGTCAGGGTGACCATTGGAGATCAAGTACTCTTTCCTTTTTTTAAGCTAATATGTCTCATATTCTGAACCCATCCCCAACGATTTCTTCCCTCACTCAAACTTTTCTGTCATCTTTATATTCTTCAGTATCATTGACTCCTTTCTTTAGCCCAAGGAGTAATGATCAAGATTTAAAAAGAGACAGTAGAGCAGAAACTAAAGAAGTGTGCAGAAGCATAGTGAATTCCCAAGCTGTGGATACTAGTAAGTGCTGACAGGAATTATGTCCTGCCAGCTTTGTGTCCCTTGATAAGGACTTTCACTTGATCATTTAAATAGCAAACAGAATGACCAGCTTAAATGACAATCAGGCTGCATTGTTTCCCTTACTTAGATGTCTTCATTGGGGAAGAAGTAGATAACCACATTTAAAATAGAAAAGATAAGCATTCTATTACACTTTATATCATTTAGAGAATTAAAATGGTTCACAGATCTAAATAATACAGTTAAAACCATAAAACTGATTGGAAAAAATTTAGTGTCAGTGGGTTAAGCAGAACACTTTAGGAGACAAAATATGAAATATAAAAGAGAAAGCATTGAACTTAAAAATTTTAAGTGCTTGCTGTTTATTATATTTATTAATGTGTGCGTGTACATGTGGTGTGTGTGTGTGTGTGTATGTATGTATGTATGTGTGTGTGTGTATATGTGTGTTCAGCTTGTGTAAGTCAGTTCTTTTTTGCACCATATGGGTCTCTGTAATTGAACTCAAGCATCTCTCTGGCCCAGTGCTTGCTCTTTAAACAACACTGAAATATTTGAAAAATTNGAGACCAAAAACAATTGAAAAATTTATATTCAGCAAAGGATCTGTACACAGAATACCCAGTTAGTCAGAGATGCTGCTGTTTCCTAGATAGAAGCAAAGCACCAACTAAAATATGGAGTTATTCTGGTTTTCAGCTAGCTAATACATTCATTCATTTTTTGTTTGGTTGGTTGGTTTATTTTTTTATTTATTTATTTTTGAGGCAGAGTTTTGCCACATATCCCTTGCAGATCTAGCAATCACCTGTGTAGCCCAGGCTGGCCTTGAAGTAGCAGCAATCTCCTGCCTCAANATCCAAACTGCTGGGACTACAGGTGTGTACCACNATGCCCGGCTGAGTTATTTCTAGATAAGTATAATTAGGGGTTGAAGAAAACAGAGTGAATAAGATATAAACAGTAAGTACGTTGTTGAAAATGTTAGAAACAAGAGCATAGGACTTGATAATGCATTGTCTAAACAATATTTTACTCGTGTGTTAAGTCTGTGTCTGTGTATTCACAGTTCTGTGTGGGTGCCCATAGAAACCAAAAGAGGATGTCAGATCTCCTGGATCTGGAGTTCCAGGGAGTTGTGCCCCCTTTGTGGGTGGGGGGCACTGGACTCGGATCCTCTGCAAGAGNTGCCTGTTCAGTTCACTGTTGGCCCAGCTCTCCAGCCCCAGAGTGGATTATGTTTAAAGACAATTGAGGAAATTTAGATGAGGGATCAGAAGCTATGCAGCACTCTTAGAGCAAAGTTAAAGCCTGCAGGGAAGTCGAACTGAGAGGAAGAGGTTTTTGAAAACATGAGTTCCAGAGACAAGTCAAGGTTGGTGACATAGACTGAAAAGCCATTTGCACTAAGGTGGCAGTTGAAGCTTGGATTTGTCCACAAGATCACACAGATTAAATTAACTAATAATTCTTTGGAGGTGCTAGCAGTCATTAATTCATTTGGTTAACTAAAAGCCTGAGATGAAAGCAAAGGCAGTTACTGGAGTTAATGACCAATCTCATTTTTGCTATTATCGTGTTCAGTGGTTTGAAACAACCAGAGTTTTTTTTCTCTGAAAATTAGCAGCTGTGTGGAAGTACCCTTCCTAGCAGTTATAAAATTGCTACCAAGTTTAATCAACTCATGTATTTATAGGAGATCTTAAACTCACAAATGAGACTTTGTGAATTTGTTCATTTTGTAAATATTTGGGAAATGTAAGCACATAGATGTCATTATTCATTAAAATTTCTGCTAGTTTCTGTTCATTATAATTTTGTTTTGTTTTGTTTTAAGAAAAAGTTTCCTTGTGTAGCCCTGAATGGCCTCATAATTTCTATGTAAACCACACTAGTATCAGAGCTGTAACAATCCTCCTGGATCTGTGCTCTGAATGCCGAAATTCCAGATATGCACCACCACTCTTGGCTTCAGTATAATCTTACATATTTATTTTTAAAATGCAAGTTTTTAAAATCCTGTTATCTGTCTACTATGATCTGTTGATAAGTCAGCTTATTTGTCAAATTTTTCATCTTTATAAATTAGTACGTATTTTTTATTACTTGAAACTATGTTTATACACTCAAGCAAACAGATTATAGCTTTGTAAGGAATCACTTCATTTTATCTATTATAACTAGTTGTGGTAGTTTGAATTTATTTGGCCCCCATAAGCTCATAGGGAGTGGCTNTATTAGGAGGCGTGGCCTTTTTGGAGGAAGTGTGGAAATAGTGAGAAAGAACATATTCTTATTATTAAAATGAATATCCCATTCTTTTCAACATTAGGTATTTAATAAGTCCAGTCCCAGTCTTGCAAGTCACATACTCGTCTAGCAAAGTTAAAGATTATTCAAATCTTTGGATTTTCTAAAAGTCAATTTTATTAGATGCACATTATTTTAAATTAAATGGGTTATCAAGTAGAGCTTACAAATCCTTCTGTTCATACAGAATTTTATCATCATGGACTTTTCTCTAATAGAAAACATACACCTTGAGAGGAGGCATTTAAAGTCTTATTACAAGTAGCTTACACCTTTGATAAGGCATTCAGAAGACTCAAGCAGAAAATGTAAGTGTTTATTATTATACAATTATGCTACTAGATCTTTGAAAATGCACAGCTTCTTAGCCAAATATACTTTGCCTTCAACACTACCATTTCAAGAAATAAAAAGTAATTTTGATTGGCTATTGAGTTCATGTCTCCCAGACACACTAAATAAAACCTCTACACAAATCCTGGCAGCTGAAATAGAATTTGGCAACTTTTAACCGGACATAGAAATTTCACAGAAGCCAGAACAAAAAGTCAGGTGAAAACCATTTTATCCAGTTAAAGATGCAATGGGGTTTTAAGAAATAATCTGAGATGCCAACACAATGTAACATGTAAAGGAATATGAATTCAGTTTTCTGGCCCCTAATCCTGCATAAACACTGTATGTCAAAACGTAACTATGGGGTTCTCATTTGGAGTTACAGAAGCTGGACACTTACTGATCGCCCTGTGAAATCATGAGCTAGCACAGGGCACTGAGAGTAAGTGTGTGCAAGAGAAATTTTTGATGCGTCAAACACAGTAAGCCCTTGATGGTACCTGTCACTGTGCTGCTCGGTTCTATCACATCCCCTCATCCCTCTTCACATGGCTACTTTTCTGCCTTCTGACTATTTCAAGGAGCAGGATTTGGGCTCCANCAGATCTAAGTTACTTTTCCTCTTTATCGTCAAAATAAACTCTTTTCAACACTTCGTCTTGTCTTGGCCATTTTNATCAAGGGGAGAAAAAAGTGATGGAAATTGGTTGTGTTCTCTTTGTCAATGTATATATTTTGGGCATGTTTCTCTGAGTCGAGTTANAGGGTGTAAGTGATTTTGGGGGGAAACATGCCATTTGGGGGGCTTGTTTTTGAACTGCCCTTAGAGGCAGAGCTATTAACAGCATTTCAACAACAAGAATCTTCTCATCAATCTTAATGGCATTAACAAAGGTAAAAGCATTCCTCCCACAAACTTAGGATATCTACAGCTATACTTCCAGAGATCTGTTTCTTTTCTATTCATTTCTGTTTCTGAACTAAAACTCTGCCTCATCTAATCTCTTTTGAAACTTTACAGATGTGTGTTGGNTTTATTTTCAAATGGACGAAATCACTCTAAACTTCCTCCTGTTGTATTTGGAAGAAATTGCTCTGAACCCCTCTTTCTCTAGTTTTTCTTTCGTAGTCCCTGTGCTGTGCCTCCATCTCAGCCAGCACTGTTAGCAACACCTCTTTCACATTTATATGCTCTTGCAGTTTAAACCACAAAAAAGTAATTTCTGGTTCTTATATGAGATACCATGAGGATATGAAAATATTTTAACATAGGCAGTGAATTATTGTCAGAAAGGGCAAAAGTTATACATGAGCAACAGTTAAGACAAGCTATTTATAAATAAAGAACCCTGAAACAGACAGTGCCAGATTGTGTGACAGAGAATAGGGCAACAGGGCTTAGAGACAGGCATGATCAGTGGGGGCTACATTCATCAAGGAGGGATTTGGCTTGAGCTTGGAAGGATTGGATGGATTTGGATCACTATAGAAAAGAGAGGNANGCATTCTAGGCAGCAGGGACAGCAAAGCAAGCTCAGAAGCAGAAATGTCATGCAAATGTCATGGTATGCCCTAATTTTAATGATTCTGCTGTCCTATGAGGTGACTTTGATCTCATTGTAATTTACATCGGCAGCACAAGATTCCAGTTTAGTAGCTGGCTTCCTGTAGAGAGAAGGAAGATAGAGGACTAAATGTTGAGTAAATATATCAGACAAATGATAATGGTAAATAAAATATATAAAATTTTAGTGTCTAGCTATTGTAAGCATATTCTTCCATCTGGGGCTTGGCTTTAAGAAGATAGAATTCTTAGNGCATCATAAAGAACCTCAGACATGCAAGATAAGTAATCTAATCTCTAAACCGGAGGAAGGATGTTTTTCTTAATACTGTAATAAAAAAAGGCTGCTGCCATATTTTATATGGCACCAACTCTGTTGGTTATTAATCAAACTTTTCTAAAGCTGGACTGCTGTCCGGCTCTCATCNCAGGGCCTTTAGTGAGTGAGCCCCTGTGAACATAGCTATCATTCACTCGCATGCCTTCTCCAGTGAGCAAGAATGCTAACACCAGACTGTTTCAGACTCGACTGCTAGAACTCATTAATACTGTGCCAAAGGGGGAACTACTGATCACCAGAGATTTGACCACAAAGTAAACCAGAAGCTGCGTGTCACAGTGTCCCGTGACAGACACGCATTAGCAGAAGTGCATAAGAAAGGAGACAGACCAAGAAGGCTCTGCTTCTGTGCTTGCTCCCTGAAAACTCTCTATGCCAATATCTTAGTAGATATAATATTAATATATTAGGATCAACTTGGAAATGAAATGGACTCTGACACTGAACAAAAGNAAGGTAGAAGCTCAGACCAAAGGCTCTGAAAGAGTGTGTGTGGCTTCGGGTGCCAGGACACCACTTAGGATGCTGGGCTTTTCAGGATGTTAAAAATCTACTGCAGAGGTAAGAGAGAAAAAATTGAGTTTAAAACCACTGAGACACAGATTTGAGATGAGGTGGGGAGTAACCTGAGTGGGGAGCTGCTGATGTCAGGAAGTTGTGATTTGTAGATAGATGGGAAAAAAGGAGAAAAAAAAAGCAAGACTCTAAGAAACATTTTAAAATTTTACTTCTAAGACTTTTTACTAGTCCAAAGTAAGGGAAGAAATGAAACAAAATGTTCTAAAGACAATGGTGGACATTTAAAGCAAGAAAACCTGTCAAAATGATGAAGGTTTGTGTGTTAGTGACTGGAATAAGAATGGAGAGAAGCAATCGCCTCATTTGAACAAGCTCTCTAATGAGGTGATATGAACACTTCTTAGAAATGACTTTATACTATATTGGAATTCCTAAAAAGGAAAAAAAAGGATTCTAATTTTGAGTAAAAGATACAGTCCAGACAAAATACCAAATAAGTGTTAATAAGAGAAATATAACTCATCTATTTCCCAAAATCTTGCAAGGTCAGAACACTTAGTATTTACTCTGTAGATGATGAAATTGGGATTCTGAAGCTTATAGTAAAGAACATTCTAGATTTGAAACGATCTTACTTTAAGCTCACAAATGCACATGTTATTCAAAACTCTTAGATTTGTACAACTGACTTCAGATAGAGTAAGTTTCTACCAAAAAAGAAACTTATTTTACCATAAATTTTTATACATCAAAGTCAAGTTCTCAATGATTAAAAGTTTCTTAGGTATCTTAAAACATTTTGGTAGTTAATTCTTTGGTAGCAATGACATACTCATAACTAAATAGAATACTTTTAGATTGTCTCCTAATTTCAACTTAGGTTTGCATTTCTGCTGAAGTTCATGGATAATAAAGAAAACCAAGAGGGAGGAAGGAGGTTATATTGGCACCTTGTTAGTATTTCCAAGACCTTTCATGTTCAGGAATTTATTTTTAGAAATTTTACTGATTTCTTTTGAGTACCTCCAGGACATATGAGCCCCAATAACTACACACTCACACATGCCGAACAAAAACACACTATTTGTGACAAGGTATAATTAGTGATTTTCCCACTAAACTGNAACAGTCATTTTAGCTGACAGAAATATTTTTCCCCTAGTAAGAAAACTCACATGCAAGAACAAATTGAGACCTGAAGGATACTTACCAGCTTGAGCAAGCAAGGGGATCTGAACAATCTAAGATGCTCCTTCATGCTTCTCCACTATTGGGAGGTGCCATAGACTTGTTTTCTAAGAATTTCTCTTCATATGTTTACCAATGTCCTGTTCACCAATATTAGAATAACAGGTGCATTTT
>LZPO01109101.1:8538-19444 GCA_001675575.1 Neotoma lepida
GAGACAGGGTTTCTCTGCGTAGCTTTGCGCCTTTCCTGGAACTCACTCGGTAGACCAGGCTGGCCTCGAACTCACAGAGATCCGCCTGCCTCTGCCTCCCAAGTGCTGGGATTAAAGGCGTGCGCCACCACTGCCCGGCCAAAAAACTGTTCTTAATTTGCTTTCCTCTTCACTAGTAGCATCCATTATAGAACACAGAAACAAAACACTAAACAGAAGCTAGCCTTTCAGAGGGCCAAGTAAAAGAGTAATACATCCCAACACTCTGAGAGACATTAAGCTCTATAGAAATAGCCTTCTCTCCAGGGAAATGTTCACCATTTAATATGATATAACTGGATACTAATATTTTTATGAAGTATTGAAATTAGGGTCAATCAACCCAGATATTTATAATGCTATCTAGAAAAGTTCATAATTCAAAAAGCATATGAAATAAAAAAGAAGGTTAAGTTTTTTATAAGCCATGCTTGAGGCTGGCAGTGCTGTGTGCTACTACAATCCTAGCCACATTTCATTGAGAGGAGTGATGTATGAGATGGTCCATAGTAAATGCTATCTCTCTCTATTGTAGACATAGACAGGTACTTGAGAAGACTCTCACATATGTGAGACACTCTTGATGTCTGATGACACTCTTAACCTTTTAGTCGGTAGAATATAGTGGTCTACTAATAGATTCTGAAAGGATTTACCTGTTAGTCATGAGGATGTTAGGTCACACACAGAGATGAGCAATGAGTAGCTATTAATGGGGCTAAAATTATCCCAAGATGAACTGCTATTAATCTCTAGATCCGAATCATTTCAACCTCTTGAGAATCTTTGAAGTTCAAATCAGTTCAGCAGCCTTGAAGAAGGTTCTTGGAAGTTGTGTTTCTTTGTAGGAACTTTTGTTCAAAGTCTTGAGCCCCCAGATCCCTCCATCTACAGATCATCAGTTGTTGGATTCATTCATCTTCCAAGACCTGGCTTCTTCTGTTTGGCTTCACAGTCAGAATGTCAGGACAATCATACTTTGTCAATCATGTTTTATGCTATGGACTCTGGTGATAAATGAGACTGGTCAGTTTAGATTCTGAACACTGAAAAGGAGATCTACACAGTGGTAATGGTTAATATTGATGGTCAAGTTGACAAGATCTAGAATCTTCCTAGAGGCAGGCCTCCAGGCACACCTATGAGGCATTATATAAATGAGGTTAGCTTTGGGCATCCCTGCAGACAATTATCTAGATTAGGTTAATTAAGGTAGGAAGACCCACCTTCACTGTGGGCAGCACCATTCCATGGGGTTGGGGTCCTGGGGTCCTATTTTTGCTCTGTCTCTCTGTCTCTCTCTCTCTCTGTGTATGTAAAACAATAATAATAACAACAACAACAGTAAGTCAAAAAGAGGCTATCATTTTGGGAGTTGGGGCTCATAGAAGGGGTATGAGACAGGGTACCTGAGAGGGGCTGGGAGAAGGGAAAGGAAAAAGTGATATAATTCTATTTTAATTAAAATATAATTTAGATTATATTTTTATATATATTATATATACAATTTATAGATTTTAATTAAAATATATATTTAGAAAAAAAGAGACAGTAAGCTGAGCATTAGCACTAGCATCTATCACTCTCTGCCTTCTGACTATGGAATCAATGTGAATAGCTGTCTGCTCAAGCTCCTGCCACCATGCCTTCCTCATCATGATGGACCATACCCTGTAACTGTGAGTAAAATAAGCCCTCCCTTACATTGCTTTTGTCAGAATATTTTGATCCCAGCAACAGGAAAGTAACTACTGGGCTTCTCTGAAGGCACAATATCTAAAGGATATTCAAACATCCAACATAGAAGCTTACCTCTTCTTATAAGATCTTCAATGTTTCATTGTTCAGTGTGCTTATTACAAACTCTTTACTGCTTTATATGGATAGAACAACTCTCTAGTTATTTGAGCTTTGACACATGATACATTTAAGTTGCAGTTTCTTCAAGAAAGTTGAGACACTTCTAGCTGTCACCCTCACAGTACCATGAAGTTCAATTTGATAGAGAAATATATGCTTACATCAACTTTCTGAGATGGCTCTGACTTCCAGTACCACCTCACCAAGGCACTGTAGATAACCAGTCAAGCTTCCATCTTAGTCCTCCCTGTATTCTTCCTCCTTTGGTTTCTGTTTTCCACATTGCATTTCCTCTGGGGATTGATCACTTCCCTGTTTGGACATTCTCAACCTCTGCTTATGAAGTTCCACAGAATATATTCAAGAATATTTAGCAATAGATCTCTATGAGATCTTTTTATCTTACAAAGCACGCAATTTGGAAATGATTTATCACCCTGGAAATGATAAACACCTGCCTCTATCAGTCTGACTACACTGTTCATCAACCTGCACACCTGTGACTTTTCTTCCCATCACATGGGAAGACTGAAGGATCAGGATAAATGTCCAACAGGAAGAGACATTCTGAAATGATAGGTGATCTGAAGGAAGATCTCAGGGAGGAAGGGTTTATATTTAAAATATTTGATAATCATTAATAAGTAGTAGTAATGAAACATCTTCAAAATGACCATGAGAATATACTCCAAAGAACACTGAAATTTACCAAATATCCTGCAGAGGCCCCAGCTTTCTTAACATAACATCACTGACCTGATAACCACTTGAGAGGCCAGAATCACAACAAGGATGGTGGACAGATTAAGTATTGGTCATCAACCTTTCTACAGTGTTGGAATTATCTCTCTATCACATATTACAGTCTCATCCAGAAACAATTACCCAAGTCATCTTCCTGCCTATGAAGCAATGAATAACCTAACCTATGGAAAGGTGTGATTAGTTGACCAATCCCTATTTATTCAATCTACAAAAGATAACTCGAAGGGTAAGCTAAGCACCAAATTTATTTTAAAAGTTAAATTAATAAATTAAATGAATGGATATATGAATAAGCAAATGACTAAAGCTATTTTGATCATTAATTTCCTTTTGTATTAGTCACTTTTTCATTGATAACCTTGATCAAAAGCAGCTTCAGATAGGAAGGATATATTGTGGCTTGAGAATCTAGAGGGATCAAGTCCATGAAGCCATGGCACGGCGGCAGAAGCAAGAAGCTGGCTGATCACATTTTCATTCCAGCACAGGAACTAGAGGGAGAGAATAAAGCAAGTGGGGCAAGGCTATGAGCCCTGAGAACTCTCCTTCAATAATGCACTCTCACCAGCAAAGCTCTACTTCATAAAAGTGACATCACCATCCCAAGCAGTGCCACCAACAGGAACGAAGTGTTCAAATACATAAGCCTAAGGGGGAACTTTTCCTATGCGAATTACACCTTTNCAGCACAAATATGAGCTATTCTAAAAATAAAATGCTCTAGAAAGAGTACAGAGGGAAGGAGACTTCCTCAGGTCGAGGAGATTAAAATGACAGAGAAATGATGTTTGTATCTAAGACATTGCTGAGAAGATCACAGGCTCAGAAGCTAACACTTCTAGGAGGAGGAGAAAGAAACAAAGACAAAATGCACTATTTCATAATGTTGACAACATGTAAATCTACTTGTTTATGCCACAAATNTTTGCATCTTTTCAAACTGATAGTGACTAGAAACATGTATGTTCTAGCTTATCTCTGTCCTGGAAAGGTTTGTGTTGCAATCATTCCCTTCTCCTGGAATGTTGTTTGTTGGGGTTTTGGGACAGTCTCACTATATAGCTCTGAACTGCTACATAGATCAGGCTGGCCTCACAGTCACAGAGATCCATCTGCCTCTGCCTCCCCTGTGCTTGGCTTTAAAGTGTGTGCCACCACACCTAGCTCTATTTCTCTAGTTTTAAAAACTGATTTGCTGCATCTTGTGCTGCATCTCAAGGTCTTCTGTTAGATACTGCTTGCTTAGCTCAATGAACTTGCCATATTTGGCCTGTCTGGGGCTACAACCTATTAATTTAAAATACAAAGTTAAGTCACAAATCTATGGTGATCCATTTCCTTATTTGCAGAGCACAGGCTAAAAATGGAAGTATTTTACCACATTTAGGGAAGCAATTGTCTTGCTCAGACATTCTGAAACTTGGAACATGAGCCTCTCAGTTCAGGAATTATGGTGTGATGTTTGAATCAAAAAATGCCCCCAAAGACTTGTGTATTAAAATTTTGTTTGCCAGGTGACAAGCTTTTTGGAGTTAATGGGTGTTGTGGAATATTATTTTAAGGTGTGTTACATTTGTTTATGCTGTAGAACATTTGTTTTGATGATGCAGAGCTGTGTTGCATTCTTTTGTGTTTCATTTGTTTGACTCTGTGAAGCTGTTACTTTGCCTGTCTAAAACACCTGATGGTCTAAAAAAGAGCTGAACAGCCAATAGCAAGGCAGGAGAAAGGATAGGTGGGGCTGGCAGGCAAAGAGAATAAATGGAGAAATATGGAAGAAAAAAGAAGGAGCAAGAGAACAAGGAGAGGAGTATGACAGGGGCCAGCCACCCAGTCATGCAGCCAGCCACAGAGTAAGAGTGAAAGTAAGATATACAGAAGTAAGAAAAGTAAAAGCTCAGATGCAAAATGTAGACAGGTACTTTAAGTTAAGAAAAGCTGGCAAGAAACAAGCCAAGCTAAGGCTAGGCATTCATAATTAAGAATAAACCTTCTTCTGTGATTTATTTGGGAGCTGGGTAGTGTGCCTCCCAAAGAGCCAAAAAGAGTAATGAGTAAAAACGAAAACAAAAACCACAACAACAAACAGGGTCATGTGAGTATGACTTCATTCATAATTTGATGTCATTACTGGGAGGTACCATGATGTTTTGGAGTTAGCAGGTGTTGTGGAATATTAAATTATGTTACATTTGTTTATGCTGTAGAACATTTGTTTTGATGATACAGAGCTGTGTTGCATTCTTTTCTGTTTCATTTGTTTGACTCTGTGAAGCTGAATTGCCTTGCCTATCTAAAACACTTGATGGTCTAATAAAGAGCTGAACAGCTGTGAGGTAACATGATGTTCAGCTTTATCATCAGCAGACAAACAGTGGGATCTGTTGACCATTGTCAGTGACCTCTGACATTGAGACAATCTTTCCTTTTCTCTAAACTATTTTTTCTCAAATATTTGTCACAGAAAAAAAATCTCCTCTAAAATATGACTGGATTCATACTTGAGTAACATGTAATAAAGGCTAAATAAGTTTTCTAAGTAAATGACTGAACAGATGTGTTCCAGGTGAGTGGGTTTTAGCTTTGGGCATATACCCAAAAGGAGTATCAACAAACCACAGGGAAAGTCATGTAGGCAGTGAAGAATCAGAAAACTCTGTTTGAAATATAGAGACTTTTTGGATGGGCAGCTTAATGAGGAAATGTTCAAACCTTTGAGAAAATAGTTATCTCCAATGTTTTTACATAATTTTGTATGCAAAGTTTCTTTACACCAACTTAACAGCAGTTTCTTTACACCAACTTTAAAACCTACAAAAATTGGGAAGTTCCCATGAAAATAGGGAAATTATCTTCTTATATCACCTCTATAATGGCACAGATTATACATTTGTCGATATATATTAAATGATAAATTCATGAATGAAAGGGCAAAAAAGGCAGATTTGGGCTAAAGTACCAGCAGATTTGTATCAAAGGAGAAATGTTCAAAATCTGAGTGACCTCTGTTTTTAGATAATGGGTTCTATAATATGTAAATTGTTTTTTGGTTTTGGTGGTGGTTTGTTGTTGTTGTTGTTATTGCTTTGTTTTTGAGACAAGGTCTTGCTATGTATCTCTGCTGCTGTTAGGTATAAGCTGTCTCTTATACACATCTAGATGTGTATAAGAGACAGCTATAGACCAGGCTGGCCTCAAACTTGGAGACCCACCTGCATCTGCCTCCCAAGTGCTGGAATTAAAGGCTTGCATCACTGATGTCTGGCTTGTAATATGTAAGTTATTGAAATAAAATCTAGGTAACTATCAGATGTATTTCTTTTTTTAAATTTATTTATTTTATGTGTATTAGTGATTTTGCCTGCATGTTTCTGTGTGAGGGTGTCAGATCTTGAAGTTACCGACAGTTGTTAGCCGCCATGTGGGTGCTGGGCATTGAATTCGGGTCCTCTGGAAGAGCAGTTAATGCTGAGCCATCTCTCCAACCCCCAGATGTATTTCTTAATCATAAGATATTCTGATTATAAAATGGACTTGTGAGGAATTTCTATTTTATGGGCCTTTTAGTTCTGAAAAAATATATATCCAACATGAATGTTACAAATTGCTTCACTGGGGAAATTATCTAACCATCTTGGTAATGGTGATATTGATATAGGGTCACCAGAAAAGAAACACAGATTAACTATATCAGTCTGTCATTACTGTCAAAAGAAAGTCACAATGACCACAAGACTCACAGTAGGCATTCTATTACATGTTAAATAAAATGCCTTTAACAATGTTTTCTTTGTTTTGAACAAGACTTTTGCTAAAATAAACAAAAACATAAAAAACCTCTTGTATTTTAGCTTGTTCTAAAAGAAAATGAAGTTGAAGGATTAATTGGAAAGAATCCCACAAAGATCTAATTTAGATAACACTTTCACAGATATGCCTTGATACTCTATAGATTTATGGGTTGGTGTGTTTTCAGGAGACAGAACTCTGCTAAAATCTTTGGTGCTCCAAGATTTTTTTCCCAATCATCTTATCTAATACCATTTATTGTTTTNATAACACAGAAGCAGCCTTGTCAAAGTCACAGCCTCACAACTAGTCTTAACTGGGTTTCTTTCAAGGCCTTTTCTAGCTTGAAGTACACAGTGGTAGAATTAGTTCTTCTTGGGTACTGTTTACCCAAGATTGGAGTCATTCTAAGACTCCTTCAAACACTGGAGTGCTGTGGAAATACAATCTCCTTTATTAATGTAAAAGCCCTGCTCATAAACTTAGGCTAGCTCTGTTGAGTCAGGACTTACTGATATATTCCTGAGTTTATACAGAGCTTAAATGTTGTGTTCCAAATGCCCTTTGATCCCAGGGAAATCAAGGAGTGAGCTAATGCAGCTCTCATAATATTTAATAAGCAACCTTGCATAGGATTTTAGAAACTTTCCATTTGAAGGTGTGTCCTGCTCCTAAATAATACAGAGGATATCAATAAACAAATAGGGATGAGAAGGAAGTAAGGCTTGTAAATTGTGCTTATGCTGCATTCCCAGGACACAGGAAAATNGAATTTAAGAAGTTCAGAGGNAAGGAAAAATGTCAAGTTTGCTTTTTGTATTCACTGAAACAGTTGAAACTAATTGTCAAATGAGCTTTTAATCTACCTAAATGCAAATATAAAATAACAACTTATCTGTAACCTGAGCATATCTACTGTTATGCCACAAAACCACAGGGCAGGAACAGAACTGATAACAGATCTCAACATTTTTCATGGTTAGTGTGTTTTATAAAGCCTTGGAGAGAGAACATTGACTCAGGGCCTCTCTGCATGTAATTTATACCACTACTGAGCAATTCCTCTTTCTGTCATATCTGTAATTATTTATTCAATCTTAGCTTCTCTACCAAATTGAAAATATCTTAAAGATGGATCTTTTGGTCATGTCTCAAACCACTCATTGTGCTTCAAACATGATAGGTTTAAGAAAGCATTTGCTCATGAAAAATAACTCCAAATGTTCTTCTAATGATAGTATGTCTACCTCCAGGTTTTCACACTACCAAGAAACAAGTAAAGGAAGAAGCAGAGAAGGACAAAGAGGAAGAAAACAAAAGCTGAGGAACACAGCACTACGTAGACAGATATGGTTGAGAGGCTCAGGAGTTCAGGAGTATCAGCTACCTTACAAGGCTACACTGTGCTACATGAAACTTTCTCTCTCATGCACACTCATACCCACATGTAATACCTTACTACACTTGATATTTCAGTTTATTTGGATCACTAGTCACACATATAGTATCTAACTTGGCACAGATTATGTTCCAGAAATCGTAACTAAAGCATTTGTCATCTTAGTTTCTTTTCCTGCCTCTGTGGTAAAATACTCTGACAAAAGCGACTTAAGAAGAAAGAGTATATTTTAACCCACAGCTCCAGGTACAGACCATCATGGCCAAGAAATCAAGACATAAGGAGGCCAAAGCAACAGACATCACAACCACAACCAGGAAACCAGAGAGGGATGGTTGCAAGCTCAACTCCCTTTCTCCATTTTATGCATTTCAGGATCCCTGCCAGGGAATGGCACCACTTACATTGGGTGAGTCTTCTCACCTAAATGAACAGAATCAAGATAATTACTCACAGGTATGTCAGAGGCCCATTTCTCAGGTGATTCTAGCGTCTGTCAAATTGATAACACTAACCACCACAGTAAATGTAAACTGCATGTTAAGTCACTATCAAATCCTACATAATCCTGAAAAGAATTTCTTTAAGCCCTTTCTAAATCAGACTCTCTCTCTCTCCCNTCCCTCTCCCTCTCTCCCTTTCTTTTCCTCTCTCTCTTCCCCTCCTCCCTTCCTCTAACCCTCTCTCCATACCCCTTCATTACTAAGGAGCCACCATTCACCACTGTTCTTTCCTCACCATGAACTGTATCCCTTCAAGTGAAAAAAATAACTAATAAATATGATTTCTCCACTTTAAACTTTTCATATGCTGAAGAATATGTTTAATACTGTTTCTACAAATAAAAATAACATGTTAACAATGCCCATCCATAAACTTATGTTAGGCTTATATTAAATCATGAACTGTCTTCAATGTTATGTTTGTCTGCTTATTGGTGGCCTTTGGGAGATCCTGCTCCAAGACCTCCTCCAGGGTATGCAAAAAAATCCACGAATGCAGTGAGGGCTAGACTTTTCTATCTGAGGGGTAAATAAGGAAACACACATTTTCTGATGGTAACTTTCCCTTTTACTTCATCTTGGAAAATCTCTTTCTGAAAATCTCTCTGTCTCCACACAGCTATATTCTTTACATACAGCTACATATCTCTCTTTATATACATACATCTCTCTCCNGTAGTCACACATCTCTACACTCAGTTACATCTCTTTCACATAGTTACACCTCTCTCCCCAACTACATCTACCTTTTACATAGCCACACATCTCTATATACAGTTACATCTCTTTTTTCATAGTTCCACATCTCTTTCTACACACATTTCTTTTCTACATATCTCTTCTTACACACATCTTTACACAACTACTGCTCCATCTCTCAACACACCTCTCTCTTCTACATAGCTCCTCATCTTCTAGACAGCTGTCTCTGCACACACATACCTTCTACACATAGNTCTACACAGCTCTTTACAGAGCATCTCTCTCTGCATAGCTCTTTCTATACATACCTTCTTCAACAACCAAACTCAGGACAATTATGAGTTACATATACAGGGTCCGACCCATTCTAATAACACATGATAAGCCACACAGCTTTTCTCAGGCTAGGGAGATTGAGATGACTGGGCATGGTGAGTAAAGCAGGCACATAGCTCTGAGTGGTTAGGGTTCCCAGACAGAGAGTGACATTGAAATTTTGGACTTAAACAATAAACAGTTAGTTGACTGACCTAACCTGAGGTTAGGAGTATGTGCAGAAAGCCAATTGCTGCAGGGAGTTTATGTCTTAATGTTATCAGCCTGACTTTGGTTCAACAAACAGACACCTGGGAACTTGCCCTTATGCTTTCATCTCCAGGGGCACCTAGTCTATTTTGTTTTTGAAAAGGCTAACTTTATAGCTGAGAATATTGTCATTTTCTTATGTCAGTCTGAGTAACGAAAAATATCCTAGTATTTCTATTTATCAAAATTATACAGTTTAAGCAGAAATCATCTTCCTGACCATCCACAAATATATGTGTGNCCAATAGATGGAATATATGCATGAGATAAACACACAAGCAGTGGGGAAAATACCCACAGCTGTTTTTAGGGAAGAAATGAAGTGGCACATNAGAGAAATTACAGACAGAAGCAACCAGTTTTCAGAGTCTGTGGTTCTGTAAGCCTTGCTTAATGAGATTCTTCCATCAGAGAGTTATTCACCTGGTGGATCAACACCTGAATTATTAATTGCCATCTGCTGTATACCCCACTCCCACAGCCTCCAGCATCTGCTATTTTACTTAGTAATTTTGTATTGTATAGTCAAATGAGTAATTGAGTAACAAACACATGATCTCCTTCTGAGGACTGTCCCCTGGGAAGGACAGAAGTTCTTTTGGGTCATAGCATCAACCAGAATTTCAGTGCTTTTAGTTGTTTCCCTAGCAAGTGTTGCACATTGTGCTTGCTGTAAGTGTTCTCTATCAAGGGTTTTGTTGATTATTTTCCCCTACAAAGATACCTGATGCCATTTATTCTACCAGCAGTTACTATTGTGATTATTAGAAAATGCTTTCTAGCCTTTTAAGGTAACATCCTTTCCAGGTGACTTTTACCAGCTTTTTGGGTTTGTTTGGGACTTTGGTGGTTTTCCTACTAAGAATCCCATGTTTTAAGAAACCCCTCTGTCTTAATTACAGTTTCTATTGCTAGCATAAAAACTCATGACTAAAAGCAACTTGGGAAGAAAGGGTTTATTTGGCTTACATACCTTGTGCCACAGTCTATTGAGGGAAATCAAGGCAGGAACTCAAAGAAGAAATTTGGACAAAGGAACTGAAGCAGAGATTGATGGGAATGTCTTTCTAANAATGTGTTGCTCTGATTGGTTGATAAATAAAGCTGTTTGGGCAATGGTGAGGCAGAATAAGGTTAGGCGGGACATTCAAACTAGGGGAAGAGAAGCCGAAAGCAGAGCAGGGGCAGATGCCATTCCGCATCTACAAAGCAGCATGTAACAGCGAGCAGGTAAAGCCACGTGGAACACGTAGCGACATAGATT
>LZPO01109102.1:5253-15649 GCA_001675575.1 Neotoma lepida
TGTAGCCCTGGCTGTCCTGGATCACCTTGTAGATCAGGCTGGCCTCACACTCAGACATCTACTTGCTTCTGTCTCCTGATTAAAGGCATGGGTTACCATGCCTGGCTTAGATAAGTAGTACTTATTACAAATGTCTGGGGAAGAAAACTGTTTATTTCACAGTACTTTTATATTTGGAAATATTTGCATAGACAACCAACTGAGTTGTCTAAGAATCAAAATAGTCAAAAAAATTGGAAGTTTTTGAGTTGCCTACACTACAAGTTTTAGATTTTTAGATTAGGAATGCTCCAGCTAAAATGGCAAGAAAAAGCTGATCACTAACTTAAAAAATTATTGTTCCCCTNCAAAAAAATTTACAATTTAGTCCTCCATAGCTTAACTACTCCACAGTTATTAAACTGTCAGGTCTCAAAGCCTTTTTACCAAGATTTGGTTTATAAATAACAAGAGACTGAGAAGTTATAGTTTGGGGATAAAGAAGTGGGGGTATTATGATTTCCTAGGATATGGGAGGTCTATATTCATTTCCTATCACCACCAAACAATCACAAATTATGTAGGTTTCTTTTGTGTGTGTGTGTGTGTGTGTGTGTGTGTGTGTGTGTGTGTTTTATTTTGAAATTCTGGCTAGCAGTTTATTGACACAACTTAACAGAAACTAAGCTTCAAACAAATATGAAATGCTTTTTTTCTTCAATTCAATCCTCTGCAAATCACATCCTGTTTTCTTAAAATTGCCTGTAGTCTGCCTATATGTCTAAAATGTCTTCAGTGTGTTTGAAGAAGCACTGTACCAACCTTTTAGAAAATAATTTCATAACATGTATCAATAATCATTAATATAAGCTCCCTCTTGCCCAATAAGCGTGCTTCACAGACTTCTTCTTAAGTAAATACTTGACGATATTTTTTGTATGCTTTTGTAGTGACTAAAACTGAGAATACATACCTAGCTCAGAATTGTCAGAAACACAATAAGACCTACATCTACTCAGTGGACTATTATTCAGCCATCTCAAATGTCAGTGCATTANCATGATAAAATTTGAGTGGTAATCAGTGTTATGCCATTATCAACCTGCAGTGTTTAATTTTGTACACTGATAATTTTCCATGCAAACATATCTATTAACTAAATGCCCAGATATAAAAGTCATAATTTGAGGGTATATATACACATGGAATTTTAATATATACTACCAAATTGCCAGTGATAGAGATGGTACAAGTTCCATTCATATTACCTGTGAGTAGAAGTGACTGTTTCCTTAATCTTTACTAATCTGACAGTTGGAAAAAAATGGTGCTTAGAATAGCTTTAAATAAGATTTAGCTCAGGGCTAGAGAGTTGGCTCAATAAGAGCACTTGTTGCAATTTCAGAGGTTCAATTNCCCGCATCCACATGGTGGCTGACATCCTTCTGTAACTCCATCCCAGGAGATATGACACCCTCTTTTGACCTCTGTGGGCACCAGGCACACACATGGTGCACAGACATACATTCAGGTAAACACTGATATGCATAAAATAATAAAAAATCTTTAAAAATTAAAAATAAATAGGATTTAGCTCATTATAAGTTATTTTGAACCCCATCACATATGTCTTAGACTTAGCTGCTTCTGTAAACTTATCTTTCTTTTAATTAAGAATTTTTTATTCATTCCACATACCAACCACAGATTCCCCCTCATCCCTCCTCCTGCTCCCCCCCAGCCTTCTCCCCCAGCCCACCCCATAGCCCCTCCTCTGAAAAGGTATGGCCTCCCATGGGGAGTTAACAAAGCCTGGCACATTCAGCTGAGGCAGGTTCAAGCCTCTCCCCCTGCATCAANGCTGTGCAAGATATCCTACCATAGGATATGGGCTCCAAAAAGCCAGCTCATGTACCAGGAATAGATCCTATTCCTACTCAGGGGCCCCTCAAACAGGCCAAGCTACACAACTGTCTCACCCATGCAGAGGGCCCAGTCCAGTCCCATGCTGGTTCCACAGCTCTTGGTCCAAAGCTCNTGAGTTCTCACTGGGTAAGCTTATCTTTTACTTAATAGTTTGTCAAAGTTCTTTGTATATTAAGCCTTGTAATGTGGTTTGAAATTCAGAGGCCTTTTTTCATTTATTTCTTGAGTTTTGTTATAATAGTTTTTACCATATAGTCACAGCCATCTGTCTTGTCTTTATGTTTTATTTTACTTTAGCCATACTTATGTACTTGTGAACTTTGATTAAATTTTTTTAGAATTTCATGTATAGGTACTATATTTACATAAGTTTCATCCTTCCTTCCTCCCTCCAATTTTTCCCATATCCCCCTNTCCACTTCTTCTCAAGTTCATGACCTCTGTTTCTACAGTTACTTTTGTTTTACTTACACACGCACACAAAAAACCACCTCCCATTTAGTGTTGCTTTTAGTATGTACATGTATTCAGGACTGAGTACCTGGAATTGGATAACCTGTCAGGTGGTTTATCTCTGAAGGAGACTGATTCCCTTTCTCTCTGCAGCCACTGATTGCCTGTAACTCTTCATCTGGAGTAAGGCCTGTTTGTGTTCCTGTCCACATTGGCGTGTTGTTCAGTGTTGTTATTATGCAGGTCTTGTGTCAGCAACCATATTGTTGTGATTTCATGAGTGCAGAATCCCTGACATGTCTATCTAGACACTATCTAGCAGCAGGTGTGTGACTCTTCCCCTCTTTCTTCCATCCCCGCTTCCATATGATTCCTGAGCCTTACATATTGATTATAGATGTACCTTTGGGGCTAGATACCCAATTCTCTGCATTTTAACCTGTTGTAGATTTCTGTAAAATTCTTTTATAAAAAGAAGAATCTCTGATAGGGGTGAGAGCTCTACTTATCTGTGAGTATAAGGATAGGTATTTAGAATGCATTTAGGAATTACGTTCTTTTAAGAGAATGGCAGTAATGGTTTCTCATCTAAGGTAACTAGCCACAGGTGTCTGGCTAGGTTTATATTACTGGGCATGAAATCCCTCCTGTGGAATGGCTTTAGGGCCAATCAGACAGTTTTTTGTAGTCTCCAAAGTAATAGTATGACACTGTTGTAATTATTGGGGATATTCTGCCAGACCTGTCATTGTTGTAATTTATAGGTTTTACAATATGAACTATTTTAGGACTGTGGACTGCTTTTCTCCCTTGGCANCTTGCATAGCACCTTTGGATACTGTGAGAACTAGTCCTCAAGAAGGCCTCCATCTTAGTTTCAGCTTGATTACTCCAGGTCTTGTGTCTGAAGTGTGTGGTGTCTTCAGGAGTGGGGTATTAACTTCAGGTTTTTGCAAGCAATCAAAGGGAATGATAGNAGACTCTGTTACCTGGAGTTTGTTGGAATCCCCTGACTAACACCTCAAAGTGAGCTTTTCCATGCCTGACACTGGGGTTTTTGTTTGAAAGTCTGTGGTTCTTGGGGAGCATTTCACTCTNTGTGGCATAACTCCATGTAAACTATTTGCATGTATGTTTTTAAGTTAGCTTATAAAATAATGTTTCCGTATGGTGTTTCCTAACATCCTTAGTGTTGTTTCCTTCTTCCCTCTCCCTCTCTATTGCAGTCCTTCCTTCCTTCACAGGTAGAGGACACACACACACACACACACACACACACACACACACACACACACACATATTATCTCCCCCTCCCTATTCCTTCATCATCCTTTTCTACTTTTTCGGCTTCTGTGATTACTTCAGGTTATTTAGTCAAGTCTAAAGATTCAGAGCTAGGATCAACATCCTTAGCAATCAGGAAATACAAATTAAAACTATTTTGTGATTTCATTTTGCCTCAATCAAAATGGCTAAAATCAAGAAAACAAGTGACAACCAACGCTGATGAGGAAAGGAATCCTGATTTGCTATTGGTGGTTTTGCAAACCAATGTGGCCACTGTGGAAATCAATGTGGAGAATTCTCAAAAGCTAAAAGTCGATCTACTGTAAGACCTAGCTTGTTGGCATATGCCTACCAGACTCGGTATCCTACTCTATAGATACTTATTCAGCTGTTTCATTGATGCTCTATTCACAATAGCTAGAAAATGGAAACAATCTAGCTGTCCTTCAGCTGATGAATGGATAAGGAAAATGCCATACACACAGTGGAATTTGATTTAGCTGTAAAGGAAAAGGAAATAGTGAAAATTTCAGGTAACTGAATGGAACTGGAAACTAGACTGAATGAGCTATCCAAGGTCCTTGTTGCCTTAAAGATATGGGCTCTTCAATTTAAGTGTCTCTGTGTTTGCTGTTCCCTGCCTGCTGTGGACTTCATATTTCAGCCCTTTTGAGTCTTTGATCAGATGTCTACTTTTCAGTGAGGTCTTCCCTAAATATTTCATTTTATATTATAACCTCCCACTCCTTGTTTTGTTTTCTGTCNGTGAAAATGTCTCATAGACTTATGAGATATTCGCTTGTGTGTGCCCCATCAGGTTGGGGCACACCAATACTAAGGAAGCTAGTAGGAATTAATGTTTTCAGAGTGCTTACCTAAGGAAACAAGGTAGGGTTTAGTGAAGCTGCATTATCCAAAACATTTCTGGGATGACTTCTTTAAGAACTGTCTTCAGAGACAACCAAAAGCCTTGAAAGGAAAACATTTTGCTTTCTTGAAAAATGCTCAAAAATTGGACATCACCTGGGATGTCTGTTAAAGAGGCTGTTTCTTCTGCCTCATCCCAGCTCTGTTGAGTCAGAATTTCTGGGGAAGCTTGCCTTTTAAAGAAACTCCCTGGGTGGTTCCTGGGACATTGAAAGTTGAGGATCACTGTGTATATCCTTTCTGCAGCTTTGCTTTGTACTTACTTACCTAACTCAGTGTGGACCAAAAACAAGACTACAAAACTCAAAGCCACCTCAAAGGGCAGGGGGGTTATCCCAACAGTGTTGAAGAACATTTCCAAAAGGAACTCCAGAAAAGAGTTGGATAATGGGATGGGAGGCAGACTTACAGGAATAACTCTGTAGTCAGAAGCATAACTCTTTGGCTGCCCTGTTTTTGGTGGGCTTGACAAATCACACGTCAAGGTAAAGAAGTTTCACTGTACTTTCCTATCAAAGGGAAAGGGCAAGGAAAGACGACTGAATTACGTGTTGGCGAGATTGGGTGCGGCCTCNAAGTTCACTTATCTTACACTCTGTTCTCTCTATCCCACTCTGAACACTGAAGAAGGCCTGAACATGTATATATGTTAACCAAATGGCTTATCCTTAGTAGAAAGCTGCTTTGGATCTTTTTTAAAGGGAAGAGCTTTCTTAAACCAAAGTAGCTTCAAAAGAAATGGATGAGCAGCTGAAGCTAAAACATGGTGCATAAAGACTTGACTCAAAATACTTAGTAATATTAGAGCAGACCATCAGGTTAGACACAGGTTTCATCTGCTGAGTAACCTCTCATGAAAGATGTGGTTCATGGGGCTGCTAAATGTGTGTATATTTGTGCATGTGCATGGGGAGGCTGGAGGTTAACATCAGATACTCCTCAGGAGCTACCTTGTTTTGTGAAGCATGGTTCTTCCCGAAGATGTGAGATTGCTGTTTAGGCTAGGCTGACTGGTTAGAGCCCCAGACATCTTGCTGTATCTCCACCTCCTTAGACTAAGATTACAAGCACTGCCACCACCAATTGAACTCAGATCTTCATAATGTATGCCAAGCACTTTACTGATTGAGCTCTCTGCCCAGCTCTGCTCTTTTCATTTTCTAAACAACAGGACAGCCATTAACTGCTTTTGTTTAGTTAACAATTCCTTGATTTATCTTATTGTGCAAAAAGTTTTTTTAGTGTTGGTGTGAACATACCATTTTAATCATGAAATTGATGATGAAAATGTTAAATAGCAGGTGGCTCCATTGGTAAAGACAGTTGCCGCCAAACCTAAAGACTTGAGTTCCATCCCCAGGACCCATGAGGTGGAAGAGAGCAGACTCCAGCAAGATTTCCTCTTATCTCCACATGCATAGACAGACAGACAGACAGGCATACACACACATAATTTTTTTTGAATGTTAAATATCATTAAGCATTTAAGAGTAACAAAGTAAGTACCAGTTTTGAGGGCCTACCATATACTGAGAACAAGTTTGAATGTTTTCTATATCTTACTTCATTTCCTCCTTGTAAGAATATTGGTATGTTAAAAGATAGGTTCACTCCACATCTTGGAGTCATCTTTAAACTTGTNGAAATCACATTGAAGAATTATAATCACCTTAAATAGGATAGTGACAGTATTGTGACCTCCATTTTTTTTTAATCAAAAATAGTACCTGTCATACATACTAAGTAAAAAGTAAGTTTACAGAATTTAATCTTCTTGGGCCAAGTGTGGTGGCAAACATTTGAAATACCTGCCCTTGCAAGCTACAAGAGGAAGAATCAGGAGTCTGACAGCAGCCTGGGCTGCATAAGAACCTGTCTCAAAAAATTAAAGAGAGGAAGTTTTTCATCTCTTCCTCACTAAATAGCTACGTGCCAGAGGAAGTTTTTCATCTCTTCCTCACTAAATAGCTACGTGCCATGTAATGGAGTACAATTTTATAAAAGTCAGTGAGTTGTGTAATTATGACTTTGATTGAAAGAAACTAAAGTAGTTCATGCTCTGAATTAAAATAAAATTATTTTTTTCTGTTTCCGACGTACTAATAATCCTGATTTCCATTGGCAAGATAGATAAGATCTACACTTTATATACTGAAAAATTAATAGTTAGTAAATGCTAACCATCTGCTGTTCTGCTTATTTTTCTTTCCAAACTTGAAATTGAAACTATTTGACCTCATCTTCCCTCTCTTAGACTTTCGAGCAGTTCTAATGACCTTAGTAGATATAGAGTACACTTGATCGCAGTTCTAATGACCTTAGTAGACATAGAGTACACTTGATCGCAGTTCTAATGACCTTAGTAGACATAGAGTACACTTGGTCGCAGTTCTAATGACCTTAGTAGACATAAAGTACACTTGATCGCAGCTCTAATGACCTTAGTAGACATAGAGTACACTTGATCGCAGCTCTTGTCACTTTCTCAGCCTGTCCCGCTGTCTCCCCCTCTTATTTCCTTATGTATCCCCTAAGATGTTACCACTTTTTGTCTCTCCCAAACTGTCATTTTAGGTTTTGGTTTCAGGAAGTTGATTTGGCATCTTTTCTTTTTTAACTTTATTTTGGAGGTGTGTTTGTGCACATGTGTGCAGGTGTGTATGCCCACTCGAGCACTGAGAGGATCCTGCTCTATCGACCTGTGCCTTATTCCATTGAGATGGGGTCTCTCACTGAACCTGGCTCTAGGCTGGAGGATAGTAAGCCCTGCAATCCTCTGGACTCTACCTGCTTAGTGCTGAGGTCACTGGTGTGTGGCTACCCTTGACTTTCCTTTTTTCATCATGGATACTGGGAATCTATACTGAGGTGCTCATGCTTCTACAGCAAGTACCCTTTCTCACTGAGCCATCTCACCAGCCCTCACAATTTTTTATTCCCTTCTTCAAATAATTCAGTGGTTGACAGGCCACTGNTTTACTTAGTCCTCTACAGTTAAAAAGAAAATAGATTTCCCAGTATTGCATAACGGGTATTGTTTCCCACTTCGAGGTAGAAATTACTGGAATCTAATGGTTATAGCAACCATTTATTTATTCCTTCATGACATCTGACTGCAGAATATAGAATAAGTTGCAGTTGGGCTGACAATTTTAGCCCTCCCTACCAGGTGTTCTGGAATATTTTTAACTATTCAAAGGGAACAAAATACCATAATTTTTAAAAAATATTACAAAAATGAATACCTTTTCCCTTAAAACAACTTGTTTTTCCCATGTCTGATTTTCTGGTTTGGGGCTAATTTGGGCTATTGTGATCTTCCCTTCCGACCTTTTCCCTTCCTTCTCCCTTCCTCCCATTCCCCTCCCTCATGTCTCCCTCTCTCTTTCTGTATCCTCCTTTCTACCCTCTCAATAGCTTACCTTTTTTCTTCCTTTCTTTTTTCTTACCTCTCAAGGGGCCAGGGGGCATCCTGTTTAGCTAGAAAGTCCAGGGCTGTGATGGCATCTACTGTGTGATAGCCACTCAATCCATTGGTGTGAAAGCAACAAGGACTTATTTTCTCCCTTTTGTAGGAAATAGCATTCCAACTGTTTTTTGACATCTTTAATTTTAGAGGTTACCAATGATCAGCTCAGGGTCAAGTCTGCCTTCAAATACTTTAGTAAGACCCAGAAAGAAAAATGAGACCCTAACTTGCTAGTCTCCTAATCTACACATCCCTGTTGATGAGTTAAAGCTTTATGAGTGTGAAATTTGGTATGGAAGCTTAGTCTGCTTGAAAACCTTTTATCCCATAATAGTTGTGGAATGTGAAGATTTGAATTTTCATGGGGGCACTGATATTTCTTGGCTGACAATAGATTTCTTAAGGCCTTGTCATTTCAAATTGCCATGAGGTCTGGTTATTGCTGCACTAAAGGTGGATATGAGCCTGCCTCCCAGTGAACTTACTGCAGTGGTGCTAACTTGTCTTGACACTCTGGCTGACAGTTCTAGCTGCCCTTAACAAGATCTACTTTCTGTAGTCACAGCACAGGTTTTACAAAAGATTCAGCCTAAATTTCTGAAATGAATTTCTATTGACAGAAAATGTATTGGCTTTAAAAATTAAGAGGTTTGATTCTGTTTTGAATTGGTTATCAAATGAATCTGAGCACATGACATTTTAATACCGTTTGTCTTTTCAAATAGATTTACCTTTTAATGCATGTGACGACAGGACTTTGCTCATCAGCTAGAACATACATTTCAGAGGAGTTGTTACCTAAAATATTATCATAAGGCATAAGAAAACACACGATTTAAGTTGCCTTTCATGAACATAATTAAGAATTAATAAGCTAGTACCAGTGGCTAGTCTCCAGAATTTCCACTGTTTTGCCTTTTGTGACCTGTGTTATTAAAAGTCCATTATTTTTACAGACTTTATTAAATTGGATCTTATTAAAGCATTCTATATTTGCATTTGGTCTTTCATAATTCATTATTATTATGACATTTACTTTTTACCATCAGATCTGAAAACATATCATAAGCTACCCTTTTCTCTTGAAAGAAATGCTAATTTCAAACAGTCCTCTAATAGAAGAGAAAAGCTTTATCAGTTTTTTCATTTATTCCAGATCGTGTTAAGAATACTAATGCTAGACTTCGGTATGCTAATATCTCTGAGCTTTTTTGACCAAAAGCTTAGAATTGTTGTTTTTGTCCCACACTAAGTACAAACTAGAAGACCAACTACTTCTGGAGGAGACACAACGCTCCAGCCTAGTACTTGGTTTTAAGTACTTAGGAAAATGTTGCTAAACCTATTTTTAAATGATGCTAGTCGGTTTACCTTTTTACCACACTATATTATTTATCCTAGTTAAGAACTTCTCTCCTGGGAATTCTTTTTTTTTTTCTCAGAATTTAAGTAGTACATCTTGCACTATTTGAGACTTAAGAATCCCATGCTGTCATCCCGTGACAGCAATTAGGGTGTGCTTCCTTCTTTTCTGACAACCATTAAAGATTTAATTGAAAACTCAACATAGTAAAATTGTCCATACTGATATAAGTCAGGCTGTCTAATCTTTACATGATTGTTAATGGCATCTCAGATCTACTAATTTGTTTGAAACTTACTTTGGTTTTGTTTTGTTTCAGATTTCTGACAATGTGCAATAGACACTTTGGCAGTGTTATTGCACAGACCATTCGGACTCAGAAAACAGATCAGTTTCCACTTTTCCTGATTATCATGGGAAAGCGGTCATCTAATGAAGTGTTAAATGTGATACAAGGTAAAGTACATGTCACGATGGGAATAAACTTTTATGTATGTGATAACCTTATCATTTTTCCCAATAAAGCTGACAATATTTGTTGCTATTGATAATGTCTTTGCATTCTAAAATANAAAACATCCTGAAGAGCATCTTCAGGTACTATGAAAAAAAAAATCAAATATGCTGTGTTTAAAAATCTATCAGAAATACCTCCATAAAATTGCATAGCTCTTTGGCCATAGAATAGTCAAGTTAATGTTCAGAAATGCTTAAACATTCCCTAAAACTAGCAATTAGGTTATAATCATTTGTCAAATGTGACATTTATTTCTGTTGATTTATAGCTGCAATATTGAAAGAATTGCTTATCTTTAATTATCTAGAAAATCCAATGACTACATTGCAANTTGAATTTTTCACATGTCAATTGTTCCTCCTTATTTGTGTGACTTCATCCTAAGATGCAACCCTGAGGCAAAAAGCTGTGGAATTCCTATAAATTTAACCATAGTTTACATTTTCCTGTAAAGGTAACCATACTTTACATTGTT